>JABLTG010000012.1:0-146925 GCA_016618085.1 Neovahlkampfia damariscottae | reverse complement strand
ATTCTTTGGTGACAGAAATTCTGGTAAATGTGTCCCTCATATTTCTTTTAGTTTCTTTCAAAGCATCATTAAAAATTGATTGATATACTTCTTTATATTCATCAAAATTATCAACTTTCTTCATTGTATTTTTACGAACATCATGTGATAAATTAACTTCCAATGGAGATCCAGTCATAATATAATTTTGAACAATTTCTTTTGATCTTCTTTGTGCATGTTTTTTACTTGGAATTTTTTCATATTTTCCAATTTCTTCAAAAAATAGAATATTTTCCAAACTCCATTCAATCTTTGCATATTTTTTAAAAATATCTTTTCCTGATTTTGTGCTGACAAATGCATCAAATTCACTGTCATAAACTTTTTTTTGAAAAAATTTCATTTTGATCCATGAAATGATAGAAAGTATTAGTCCAACTGCTGAAAATGCAGTGACTATGAATATTTGAACAAATCCAACTAAAATTGATCTGAAAATGGAAAATGCAAATGTTTCTTCTCTTTGACTTCCTGAAATGACTGTGACTGACATCAATGTTGCTTGAAGCGTTACGATTCCCAACATAGCACCTAATACAACAAAACCAACAAGTTGTTCTATTCTAAATCCATAAGGATCATCTTCAAAATAGAAATTTTTGATACTGCAACCTTCTTCTTTGATAAAAAATATGACATCAAGAATCATAAAAACTGTTGTTAAAAGCCATCCGAAAAAAATGAAAACTGGGGCTACACTGGCAGAAATAGCAGTAGAGACAGGATATTTTTCAAATGTACAAGCGTTTGTAGTGAAAATTTCAATACCTCCATGAACAATGAGATGAGACAAAAGTGAAACCTGAAAATTGTCAAAATATCATAAATGTCCTTACAACGAATACAATGAACAACATGACGAATTTGAAAATATCAGTTGTGAAAAATCTCAAAAATTTGATTCTTTTGATCATTTTTCTAACATAAATCAGTTCTGAATCATCAAAATCGACACTCTTTAAAGAGTGTTGTTTATTATTCTCTTCAATTTTAGTTGCTGAACTCTCTATTCGTATTTAGTCAAGTAATTTTTCTTTACCATCAAAATTTCTTAATTCAATAACCATGTCTGATTTTATCATTGCAGATTCACTAGTGTCTGATTTGCCACCATCTGACAATGAATCTAAATCTTTATCGGAATTTTGCTTTGGAGTACTCTTTGGAGAGTTTTGAGATGACTCATTATTAACAGAGTTTGATTTTGAAAATAGAGCTAATGAAATTAGTTATCTTTAATTTACATTTGAAACTGGATCTTTTCAAATCATTGACAGAAGTAGGTGTGGTTTTATTCAACCTTTCTGCCACAATTTTCAAACTTTTTGAATGTCTATCATCAAATAAACCCCAAGTAACTTCTTTAAGTGAATCCAAACGTTTTTTCAATAGATATTGACCTATACTTAAAATTTGAACCATAATGAATAATATCAACACAGGTGTAAACGGTATTAAACCCCACCAACATGAAAAACTTGAAAAATTAGAAAAAGTCATTGTGTATTACTTGTGTGTCCAACCTTTTTTGTTCAAGACAACGAACGGAGAAAAATTGATAAAAAATAACTTTATCAATAATGTCCAGTATGTAAATACGGTGATGTATGGTAATATTCCTCTGTATTTTAATTCTCTTTGTTTTCTGAAGATGAAAAATAAAAACATCAAAACAATGGTGTAGAAAACGATAAAAGTTTGACTTCCAATCAGTATATAATCTGAAGCTTCAAGAGTTATCGGTTGTGTCGTATTAGTTTGGTTCATCATTCGTTTTTGAAAAAATTAACCAATGGACCATTAAAGAAAGAAAATTCTCCTTTTGTAACGAAGTTTGTCCAAAAAAATACAAAGAAATGACCAAAAGTGATTGGTAGAGTTTCCTATTTGAAAGTGGGTACAAAATGTTGGTGATCCGGATTTTACCTCCTTCCACACCTCCACCATTATTCCTCCACATACCTCCTATTTCATTCAAAGGTCTGTGGTGCACATGATTGTTAGAAGATCAAGGTTGATTATGAAAAGTTGATTATTCTAAAAATTTTATTTGAAACTTGGTTTTTGTACAAACATTTACATTACAGTTGAGTCAATCAATACTTTTGATGTCTCTTTCCAAATTAAATAATCTTTGGTGACAGAAATTCTGGTAAATGTGTCCCTCATATTTCTTTTAGTTTCTTTCAAAGCATCATTAAAAATTGATTGATATACTTCTTTATATTCATCAAAATTATCAACTTTCTTCATTGTATTTTTACGAACATCATGTGATAAATTAACTTCCAATGGAGATCCAGTCATAATATAATTTTGAACAATTTCTTTTGATCTTCTTTGTGCATGTTTTTTACTTGGAATTTTTTCATATTTTCCAATTTCTTCAAAAAATAGAATATTTTCCAAACTCCATTCAATCTTTGCATATTTTTTAAAAATATCTTTTCCTGATTTTGTGCTGACAAATGCATCAAATTCACTGTCATAAACTTTTTTTTGAAAAAATTTCATTTTGATCCATGAAATAATTGCCAAAACTAATCCAACAGCTGAAAATGCTGTAACAGTGAAAATTTGAATAAAAGAAAGACCAATAGATCTGAAAATAACAATTCCTTGTGGGAGATCTGATTGTGTTGTGCCAAAAGTGAAAACTGCAGCGTATAAGCCAATCATTTGAAAAGTCACCAGAAATACCATGACTGCCAATACAACAAAACCAACAAGTTGTTCTATTCTAAATCCATAAGGATCATCTTCAAAATAGAACTTTTTGATACTGCAACCTTCTTCTTTGATAAAAAATATGACATCAAGAATCATAAAAACTGTTGTTAAAAGCCATCCGAAAAAAATGAAGAGTGGAGCAACAGTGGATGAAACAGCAACAGAACCAATGTATTTTTCAAATGTACAAGCGTTTGTAGTGAAAATTTCAATACCTCCATGAACAATGACATGAAGTAAAATTGAGAACTGCCAAAAAAAATGAGTAAGAAATGAAAACTCTTACAACGAATACCAAGAACAAAACAATAAATTTAAATATATCTGTGGTGAAAAACTTGACAAATTTGATTCTTTTGATCATACTTCTAACATAAACCATTTCTGATTCATCAAAATCAACACTTTTTGAATATTGTTTATTTTTTTCGTCCACTGTTCCTGAGGTTTCTTGTGAAAATGTGAACCAGTTTTTTTTTTTTTTACCATCAAAATTTCTCAATTCAATCACCTTGTCAGAAGTGGATTTTGTCATTTGTTTGTCACTTGAATCTGATTTTGAGTCTTCTGACATCGTGTCTAACTGTTTATCTGAATTTGAATTTGAGACAGTTTTTGAAGAATTGCTTCTAGATTTCGAAAAAAGAGCTTGAAATAAAATTAATGTGAAAAATAAAAATTTACATTTTCTCGGTGTTGTCAATGAATCTGATTTGGAACTTTCTTTATTCATCTTTTCTGCCATAATTTTCAAACTTTTTGAGTGTCTATCATCAAATAAACCCCAAGTAACTTCTTTAAGTGAATCCAAACGTTTTTTCAATAGATATTGACCTATACTTAAAATTTGAACCATCATGAATAATATCAACACAGGTGTAAATGGTATTAATCCCCACCAACATGAAAACCTTTAAAACAAAAATTATAAAAAAAAGTGGAACAAACCTAAAAGTCCAACTGTTTTTGTTTGCCACGTTAAACAGTGAAAAATTGATGAAAAATATTTTCACCAAAAACGTCCAATATGCAAAAACTGTTATATATGGCAAAATTCCTCGATATTTGAGTTCTTTTTGTTTTCGGAAAATAAAAAATAAAACAATCAGCATGAATGTATACAAAATTGTAAAAACTTCACTACCAACAATGATATAATCTGCTGGTTCAAGAGCTTGTGAAATAGTGCTATTTGTTTGGTTCATAAGTTGGAAGAGGTTTTGAAAAGTCAGCCAATAACAAAACGCCTTTTCTATTGGTTATTTAGACTTATTGGAAGACGCTTTTGGAAAGTTCCTTTCCAAATTCGAACAAATTTTCTTGAGTTTCCAAATTAAGACAAATTTGGAAATCAAAAGTTTCAATGAAATTTGAAACATAAATTATAGGTACTCACTTCTCTGATTAATTTGAAATATTTTTTCTTCACCCAAATAATTTCAGTATCATTTTGTAATTCACGAATCTCTTTTGGTTTGCCCTTTAACTGAAAAATCATACCGTTTTTGTAGGCCAACATACAAATTTCTTTTGATTTTTGCATAACTTCACCCAGATAATTGTACAAATTTCCATTTTTCTTGATTCCTTCAATTAAGAATTCTTCCGTTATTACAAATAAATTTGAAACGTTCAGAATTGATATTGCATTATATTTAATAGCCTCCAAGATCATTTTTTCATCTTTTCTAAATTCTTCATTGTATAAATGAAAACATTTTAAATATAAATTTCTAAAACAAAAATTTCGATCATTTTTCAATTTCTCAGATACATATTGAAAATCTCCACCATTCTGAAGAGCAATCACAATCAATTCTTCATCTTTTTGGAATTTTTTGTTCAAATATTTCAAATTTCCCCCAAAGCTGGAAAGAGCAATCTTCACAATATCTCTTGATTTTGAGAATTTTTCATCAATATACAAAAGTGAAAGTGGATCATGTTTGATTGCTTCCATGACAAATTCTTCATCAAAATAAAATTTCGAATCAACGTATGGTAAAATACTTTCATGAGTTCCTGAGTAATCTTTAACTGCAGTCATTACAACGTTTACGTTTGATTTTAATTGTTGACTTGCAAATTCCAAGCTGCTATTATAATTTCTCACTGCATCCAATACAATTTCGATATTATCTTGTAACCTTTTTGAAGCATTTCTTAAAGTCAATCCATTTTGGTTTACACAAATTTTAATAATTTCAAAATCATCTTTCAAATCTTCACTGACAAAAGCAATAGCTTTGAAATTTTGTTTTACAGCTTCTAATACAATTTCTCGATTCTTTAATATATTTTTCTTTCCATGTTTAATATTTGTGCCTTTTAATTTTGCAATTTCCATGAAGATATTTTCATCTTCTAAAATATCAAATGAATCAATCAATTGAATGGAATCTGGATTATTTTTTACAGCTTCCATGACAATTTCTTTTGTTATTAATCTTTTATCTTTTACAAATCTCAAACAAAGTCCATTTAATTTAACCATGTCCATGAGTAGAATATGTTTTTGATTTTCTTCAGAAATAAAAGTCATGGTGTAAGGATCTTTTTTTGTTGCAAGTTGAATTATAAATGGATTTGATTTTAACTTTATAGATGCTTCTCTATATGACCATGGTGCATTGTTTATAGCTTCAAAAACTACTTCAAAATCATCTTGAAAAACTTTTGACAAAATTTGTAAATCATGACCGTATTTCTTGACGCCTAACAATGCAATTTCTCTATCGTTGTCATACAGTTCAATTGGTGCTTGTGATAATATAAAATTCTTGTCGTTTTTGAGTTTTTCAATCAACTGTTTTCTGTTCATAGTGCTTATTTTTGATTTCTGTGATTGGACGAAAATTCAAATAGTTAGGATCTTAAAATATTCCCTTTTTTATGTTGAAAACTAGTTTTTTTCGATTAGAATCTCAATGTCGTTAAATTTTCGGATATTCAACCAATCAATTGTTTTTTTAACTTCCAAAAAAAGTACATGTCCGGTTTAACTCCACTCAACGAATTTGTGAGCTTCTTTCATATTTTACTGACTAAAACAGGATCCTGAACTCTATGAAATCATCCAAGATGAAAAAAAGAGACAATACACTTGCTTAGAACTCATTGCTTCTGAAGTAACAAAAAAAAGAATAATTTAACACAATTTAGAACTTTGTGAACAGAGCTACACTTGATTGTTTAGGAAGTATCCTCACAAACAAATGTAATTTTTCCGGACCAAAACTAACTTTTTTCAACAATAGATTCAGAAGGAAACATTGGAAAAAGATACTATGGTGGAAATGAAAACATTGATAGAATGGAATCTCTTTGTATCAAAAGAGCTTTAAAAGCTTTTGATTTAGACGGAGAAAAATGGCACGTAAATGTTCAACCATACTCTGGATCACCAGCAAACTTAGCTGTTTACACTGCTCTTTTAAAACCACATGATCGTATCATGGGATTAGATTTACCATCTGGAGGACATTTGACACATGGTTTTTTTTTTTGTTTTTTAATATTTAATTTCACACAGGTTTTTATCTTGGAAACAAAAAAATCAGTGCTTCATCAATTTACTTTGAATCTTTACCATACAAAGTAAATCAAGATGGTTATATTGATTATGAAGAATTAGAAAAATTAGCACTTCTCTTCAGACCAAAAATGATCATTGTAATTTTTTTTTTTTCTTATTTTCAAAATAATAGGCAGGAGGATCAGCTTATCCACGTGATTTTGATTATAAAAGATTCAGAGAAATTGCTGATAAAGTTGGTGCTTATTTAATGGCAGATATGGCTCACATCTCAGGTTTAGTTGCAACAAAAGAATGTAATTCACCATTTGAATATTGTGACGTTGTAACATCAACAACTCATAAAACTTTAAGAGGTCCAAGAACTGGAATTATTTTCTGCAAAAAAGAAAAATTAAAAAATGATGATAAAGTTTCAATGCCATCAGCTATTGATCAAGCTGTATTTCCATCACTTCAAGGAGGTCCACATAATCATCAAATTGCAGCTGTAAGTCAAAAAAAATTTTTAACATTTTTTCACACAGCTCTGTACACAATTGAAAGAAGTTGCAACACCAGAATTCAAAGAATATATTGTTCAAGTAAAAAAGAATGCTGTTCAATTAGCTCAAACATTAAAAGACAATGGATTTGAAATTGTAACAGATGGCACAGAAAATCACTTAGTTCTATGGAATTTAAGAAAAAAAAAAATTACTGGATCAAAAGTAGAAAAACTTTGTGATGCAATTAATATAACAGTTAACAAAAATTCAATTCAAGGAGATGTTTCAATGATGAACCCATCTGGAATTCGATTAGGAACACCAGCTTTAACTACAAGAGGTTTTGTTGAAAAAGATTTTGTTCAAGTTGCAAATTTCCTCACAAAGGTTGTTGAAATCGGTTTAGAAATGCAAAAAGATCACCCTGAAGTTAAAAAAGTTGTTGACTTTGAAAAATTATTCGATAAAAATGAAAAACTTCAAAAATTAAAAAAAGAAGTTGAAGAATTCGCTAAACAATTTCCAATGCCAGGTTTTGATGTTAAAGAATTTAATAATTAAAATTTTTGATTTAAAAAATCTAATGATATGTCATTCAAATGCTCTTCAAAATCAATAACTTTTAAATAATTTTGTAAAATATTTTCTTTTGAAATGTTAAAATTAAAATCTTTTCCTTTTTCAATTTTGATAGCTGGCCATGTTTTATTATCAATCTAAGAATATAAGAATTTTTTTTTTTTTTTTTGATTTCTTACTCTCCATAAATTTGCGTTAGAAAAATTTTTTTGTATTTTTTTGAAAATGGTTAAGTGAATTTCGGAGACAGTTTCATCTTTTTCTCTTTCATTTGCAAAGTAATATCCAACTATATTTTGTTTTTTTTCTTTTGCATAGTTTTCAATAATGGATAAACCAATTTCAAGTACAGGAGTCAAAGCAAGATTATTATGAGCAAGAGGTATTGAATCTAAAACATTTCCAGAATCATCACCGATCAGTATACCATTAATAGCTTGAGTTGGATATTTTACTGAATGCATCAAAATTTTCAAACTTATTTGTTCATCCTTTGTCATCTCGAACAAAAAACACCAAAAATAATTTTTAACCAATTAGAAACTACTCAGTTAAAAATGTTGAAGAGAAGTGTCTTTAGGTTTAACACGAAGAATATATCGAAAGAAGTATGGCGTTCCTTTTCTTTGACAAAAGCACTTTTTAGTTCTCAAAATTGGAAAAAAGTTTTGAAAGTTTACCAGAAGAAAAAAAAAAAGAATTAACAAAATTAATGGAGCAAAAAAAGAAATTAGAAGCAGAAAAAGAAGATTTAATCATTAAAAAAGCATTTGTTGAAAACGATTTTCATAGTTTGGATGCTAAAGATAAAATACAAGAAGAAACAAATTTTGTTGAGTCTCTACAGGAAAAGAATTTCATCAACAGGTATTTTGCCACTCACAGAAAATCAATTTTAATCGGTTTTGTTTTACTTTTTTCAGTTTGAACTTTTTTTTTAAATTTTTTTCAAAGGTAATCACAAATTCTGTCATTTTATATGGTTTTTTTCAAAATAATCAATAAATGATAAAAAAATAAAAAATTTTGTAAATTGAACCTTCTAGGATTATTTTTGATTTTATTGGACAACAGTTTGTTGATTGAAGAATGAAGTTTCTACTAGTGATACTGTTTCTAACTCTTTTTTCAATTTTTTCATATGGAGCTGCAAATACCAAAAGTTGTCCTGATTGCACAAATGGCTCATATTGTAATCAAACTTCAGGTACTTTTACAAGAAAAAAAAAATTAAAAAAAAATGAAAAGGTCACTGCATTTGTAATTACCGATTTAAAAATGATCCATCTCTTGGTATTTATAATTGTACAATTCCTTGTAAAAAATCAAATTTTTTTTACGACTTTTTTTTTTAGCTTGCCAACAAGGTACAGGGCCAAACGATATGAATCAATGTGAATGTGGATATGGATGGGAAGGTATTAGCTTTCATTTTTTAATTTCAAAAAGGAATGGCTTGTGCTCAGTGTAACTCAGATTCAGCTTGTTTAAGAAGATGGGAAAGTGAAGGACCACATCCACCAGGAACAAATGCAACAGGTGTTTGTGATCAAGGTTGGGTACCTCAACTTGAAAGATATTATACTTGTGGTGTCATTGATGAATTGATGATTGAGATTATGGGTAATGTAACTGTAAGAAAAAAAAAAATTAAAAAAAAAAAGTCAATGTCATGCAGAGATTTATATGAAAATAATAACAAAGGTTCATGTACTTTCCAAGCATGGTAGGTTTTTTTTTTCATTTCCTCATTTTTTTCAAATAGGGCTTATGATTCCAAAAACTTTCCTCGAGGTTATTTGGCTCAAACAATTGATTGTAGATTCACAAATTGTTCAATGCAAATTTTACCAAGAGGTGATGTTAAAGCTGTTTGTTTGAATACCAAATGTATTTGTGGACCTGGTGACAGATGTATCTTTTTTTTCACATGTATTTTAAAATTTTCCTTTAGGTGATGACGAAAATGTGAGATTCATTATCGAAAAGTAAGTTATTTAAATGTCTAAACCTTTTTTTTTAGCATGAAAACATCTGCTTCTGTTGTTTGTAATAATGCCACAAGAGTTTGCACAGTAGAACAAGCTGAATTTCCTGGTTTGATTGATCTTCAATGTACATCTTCTGAATGTGTTGAAAGTATTAAATCATATGATGTTCCATCAGAGTCTTTTCTTTTGTATTACATCAGTGCATCCATAGCTGCAGGTTTAGTTGTTATTTTATTGGTAGTCGTTTCATTAACAATAATTATTGATTGTTTTTATACAACAAAAGCTACAAAAGAATGGCAAGGATTGTAAACTTCAAAGATATTTTTTTATTTTTTTTCCAAAAGGGATCCAGAAGCAATTGGTTCTAGTTTTGAATTTAATAACATTTGTTATACACTAAAGGTTAAAGAAAAGGTTGGTTTTCATTTGATTCACTCAAATAATAGGGAAACTGGATAAAGAAAAAAATCTTGAAAAATGTTTCACATAAATTGAAAGCTGGCTCTTTATTAGCTATTATGGGACCTTCAGGAGCTGGAAAAAGTACATTACTTGACATTCTTGCGAAACGTAACAAAGAAGGAACTGTGTCAGGTGATATTTTAATTGATGGGTATTTTTAAGCAAATTTAACTTGTTTTCAGGGCTGATTTAACAAATTCATATCAAAGAATGACAGGTTATGTTTTTCAAGATGATATTTTAATGGGAACTTTGTCTGTCAGAGAATGTTTGATGTTTTCAGCAGATTTAAGATTACCAAGTTGTGTTTCACATCAAGAAAAAGTAGATAGAGTTAAAAAGACAATGGAAGATTTAGGTATTACCCATATCTCAGAAAGAATCATTGGAACCGAATCCAGTCGTGGAATATCTGGTGGGGAAAAACGTCGTGTTTCAATTGGTAAGAAAAAGCCCCCAAAAAATTAATTCTCTTAGGAATGGAATTAGTAATCTCACCACATGTATTATTTTTAGATGAACCAACTTCTGGATTAGATTCTTACAATGCTTACTCTGTTGTTAAATGTTTAGTTTCATTAGCTAAAAAAGGTAGAACAATCATTTTTTCAATTCATCAACCGAGATCAAACATTTTTTCACAATTTGATGATATTATTTTAATGAGTGCTGGATCAATTGCCTATGCAGGATCTGCAGATGAATCAATTAATTACTTCAAAAATTTAGGATATGATTTTCCACCAAACACAAACCCAGCAGATCATTTAATCGATATTTTGACTTTTGAAGATAGAAAGGTTGACCTAGTAAGAGAATATAAAAATCATGCAAAAAAATTTAATGAAGAATATGGAAATGAAAAAGGTGCTTATCAAAGATCAAGTTCAAAACCAAAGAATGATGATGAATTGATTTCACTTTTATCAAAACCTTCACATTTAAGTTTACCTTTTGCGACATCATTCCTTTCACAATTTCTTGTTTTATCAAAAAGAACTTTCTTCAATTTTCTTAGAAATTTTTATTTGATGCCTGCTCATTTTGGAAGTGCTGTTGTTTTAGGTCTTTTACTTGGTGGAATTTATTGGCAATTAGGAATTAATATAGCTGCTTCTCAAAATAGAGTTGGTGTAATTTTCTTCCTGTGCTCAGTTTTAGCATTTTCAGCCATGTCATCATTAGAATTATTTGTCTCAGAAAGAACACTTTATACAAGAGAAAAAGCGAATGGATATTACAGACCAATGGCTTATTTCTTTAGTAAAATAGTATTTGATATCATACCTTTGAGAGTTATACCTCCATTGATAATGGGTTCAATATGTTATTACATGATTGGATTGAGAAAAGATTTGAATTACTTCTTTTGGTTTTTATTAATTTTAGTTCTCTTTAATGTTGTTGCTGGTTCATTATGTTTAGTTATTGCATCTATTGCACCAAGGTAAAGAAGAAATTGATTCAAATTAAACATATCAATTAGTGTTGCTGCTGCAAATGTAATTGCAATTGGATTCATTTTAGTTTCATCATTATTTGGTGGATTTTTAGTTAACAAAGGAGTAAGAATTTGAATTTCAATTTTAATTCATTTCAAGTCTTTACCTTCATTTTTAAATTGGATGTTCTATTTGTCATTTTTCAATTATTCATTTGAATCTTTGATTATTAATGAATTTCTTGGAAAGTCAATCATTATTGACCCACCTGGACAAAGAGAATACCCAGGTCCTGGAAAATTCATTTTAGATTTATTTGCAATGAATCCAGAAGCATTTTATTTTGATATTATTGCATTAGTCATTTTTGCAATATTCTTCATTTCATTAAGTGCAATTTTATTAACATATTTTGTTAAAGAAAAGAGATAAAGATTATTTATTGAAATTGTATTTTTATAATCTTACTCAATTCTGTGTACGTCTCCGATACTTTTTTATGTGATGCTTGAAATTGACTCATTGATAATTTTCTATTTGGTTCATCATTATTACTTTTCATAATCAAAAGGGTTGAATTATTCAAAAACATTTGTTTTTCATTCAATATCTTAAAATCTTTTAAAATTGATTTCATATTATTTTCATGCGTCTTAAAAATTTGTATGACTTTTTTGTTAGATTTTTTTATATCTTTCTTTACTTCTTTCTATTGAATTTTTCAACTCATCAAATTCAATTTTTTTTTCTTCATTTTCTTTTGTTTTTATCAAAATAGGATTTGGTTTCATTTTTTTTTTGTTGATCGAAGATCCAAAAAGGTATGAATAAATAAACCAAAAACTGATGGAAGGCAATACACCTGAAACTAACAACTTTTTCCAATCAAATGAATTGATGAAATATTTTCTCCAAAAGTTTGAATTTAAATTCCAGTATACATTTTCCTTCTTTGAATTATAGAACCCAAGTATATTTATACCAATGAAGGTAGAAATTTTTATAAAGGTTTTAAGGAAAGAAAAAAAAGTTGTTGAAAAATTTGATTTTTCTTTTTTTTCTTCTTTGAATAAATCATCTTCTATCAAGTTTAAATTTGAATCTTCTTCTTCGGCAACTGAGAAAATAATGTTAATTTTTTTGTCAGAAACCTTCAATGGTATAATACTCATTGGTTATGATATAATATAGTGTAGTCATGGAACAAATCATATATTCCAAGTTATTATTAATTGAATGTGACATTAAATTACTCCAAGTTGTTTGAATTGGGTTTATATTGAAACTTGATTTCATAGGACTAAAATTATTCAAAAAAGTCTTTTGTTCATTGAGAAAAAAGTCATAGATATCAGAAACTTCAAATGAAATGATATCAAAATAACTAAAAAAAAAACATCAATTTTTTTGTTTGTCTTTACTCTTTCAATGAGTTTAGGTACTCTTTTAAATTATCTTTGATTTCTGAGTTCATGTATTTTTTTGCTTCTATTATTTTAAAGTTTGGTAAATCAGTTGAGTTTATTAATGTAAACATATCATAAAGGTTTTGAAAAATAGTTGCTAATTCTTCCACGTGCCACTTTTCTTCATTTGATTTATAACATAATTTTTTACAAAATTGATAGAATAAAATTCTTCTTTCTTCATCTTCAATAACCATTTTCTTTTTGTGAAAGGTCAAGTTGTGGCGCTTTTTTTTTGTTTGAGAAAATAAAGAAATTTGATTGGTTGATTATCAAACAAAATTTATTGTTGAATTATTGCAAAAAGTTTCAAAAAATTGATATAAACCCAAAATTGAAATTCAAAAAACAAATTATAAAGAAAGATCTTCACTTTTTTTATGAAACTTGAATTCATTTTTAAATCTTGAATATATATTCCTTTCATGGCATATTTGACAAATATAAGATAATAGTTGACTGGTATTCCTAAATCCATTTGAATTGATCTTAATAATTCATTGCTCTTTAATAAAAGTATCATTTTTTGTGGAACTTTTGAAAGGATTTTTAAAATGTCAATGAAATTAGATTGACCATAACTCATCAATTCTTTTAGTTCTTGTTCAGATAACTTATTATTCATTCCAATATCCTTTCTAAATGATTTGATTTTTTAGTTAAATAATTTTGTTTTTTTTTTACTCTTTCCATATTCTAGATGTTAAAATAGTGGCGAATAATGCTGTGTCATTTTCATCTCCAAGAAGTTTTATAACGTATTTCTTGATTAAATCTTTGTCTTTTAAAACAAGACCTTTCCATAAATAACAGTAGTCTAATCTATATAAAGTTTTTGTTAAAATTTTGAATTTGGAGATACATGAAATCAGATGATAACCTTTGATATAATCCATGATCTAATACAACAATTTGCTCTTTTCCATTCTTTTTTCTTGCCAAAATATTTCCTTCAAAAATGATGTGAATAATTTACAATAAAAAACCCTTAAATAAAGGTAAAAAAAAATTTAAATTACTTGATGAGGATCACAATGAATCCATCTATAACATTAAAATTACATAAAAATTAAAAATTACCCGTCAATAAATATTTGTTGTGCAAAAACTTCTGAAACGATTTTGGAAAGATTTTTTAAATTAAAATCATGTTTTTTCAAATTATCATGATCATTCAACTTAAATCCTTCAACAAATTCCATTGTCAAAATTCTTCTTGTTGTATAATTCCAATAAATTTGTGGTGTTGAAATATCATCTCTTTTTTGGAAGTGTTTCTTCAATTTTTCGGAATTGTTAGCTTCATTGATAAAATCTAATTCATAAGGTAAATCTAACTTAATTTCTTTCACTAACCAATACAAATGAACCTCTGGAAAGATTTTTTCTATTGTTGAAATTAAAAAATCTAATGTAGCGATATCTGAAGAAAGAGAGGTCTCTAATTGTGGGTATTGAACCTTTACAACTACTTGTTCATCAGTTTCTTTCAATTTTGCCAAGTGAACTTGAAAATTTTTAGTGAAAAAAAAATTTAAAAAAAACCTTGAGCAATACTTGCAGCAGCAATCGGTTTTTCGGAAAAATCATAAAAGACATTTTCTATTTTATCTCCAAGTTCTTTTTCAATAAAACTTTTGATATTTGAAAAATTATCACATTCAGCGTGATCCTGACACTTTTTCATTACTTCTGTATATTCAGGTGGTATGATGTTGTTTAATGCAGCAATATGTTGTCCAACTTTAATAAAGATACCTTTATTAACTAAAAATAATTTGAGTAATCGTTCAGCTGATCTAGTGTGAATTTTTGAGAGTATTTTATCTTTCTCTTTTTCATCACAAAAAGTTAATGATAATTTGTAGTCCAAAACAATCAAAAAAACAGCAAATGATGATTTTACATAATGATTAAAACCAAGTAAAAAATCAGGTGGATTACTCAAAATTAATGATAAACCTACCAAAGAGCTTCCAATAAAGAAATTTGTTTTTGGATATTTTTTTAATGTTTTCAATGAATAGTTTGAATGTTTAATTGATTTCTTGAATGGTATTCCTAATTTTGAAGTTCATTTCAAATGTTTCTTACTTAACCTCCACATAGTTTTCGTTGAAAATCTCGACCAGCCACTATTGGTGAATTAAGTTAAAAAAAATCATTTGTCAAATAATAAAAACTCCTATTTCAAATATTTGAAAATACTGATTACTTTATGCAATTATTTCCAAAATTCAATTTGGATCTTCTAAGATTAATTTTCCACCAATCACAATAAAAAAAGAAACTTCAGTTTTCTTCTTGATGACCAGTTTACCCAAAAAGAAGGAGTCTGAAAAAGAGAACCAAAATGATGACATAACATCAAAAATTAAATTAAATTTTGCAGAATTAGAAAAGGACATCGAAGAAGAAAAAAATGACCAAAAAATCATTCAAGAAAACGTTGAAAAGTATAAAAAAACAAAACAAGAAGAGCCTGAAATACAATATCCAAAAACAGATGATATTATACCAGTTGAAGTTTTTGATGCTTCAGAAGACCTCTCAAATATAAAAAAACTCAATGAAAGAAGGTTTTCAAATAGAGTCAAGAATATTGAGGATTTAAAGCAACAAGAGATAAATCCATATTCAAAAGAACTTGAAAAACAAATGGGTGAAAAAGAAGACATAGATATTGAATCAATCAAACAAACCAAACCTAGTTATATGAATATATTTTTATTGAATGAAGATGATATTTTGAAAAGATTTGGAAATGTTTGACATTAGTTTTATTAATATTTTTAAAAGAGACAAATTGATTATGATAATCATTTTTATACTTTGACTTTTAACTTGTATCATGCACATTCAAAATTATTTCAATCACGTGAAAAAATGAAAGTTTGGAATTTTTGTTTTTAAAGTTTTAAGAGTTTAAAAGATTCAATTGAATCTCAGTCTTATAATATTTATCAAGAAGCATCTGTGGTGACAACAAGGTTAAACTTTTTTTTTTTAACTTTTTTTAGTCAAGAGGCGTTATGTGGTGATGAAGTTCCTTGTTCAGGTAATGTAACAACTGTTATATCACAAATTGAAATTCCATATGTCGAAAAATTAAGTACACTTTTTGAAGAATTAAGAGAATTACATTTTCATGTAAAAGAAACTATATATTTAACTTTTAGGACATTATTAAACAAGAATTTGATGTAGAGTTATGTCGTTTTCGTATAAACTACTACTTGGATATGATTTATAAAGATATTGAAAAAAGAGAAAAAATTGAAGATTTGAAGAACTGTCTTAGTATTTTATTTCAATTTGAACAAAAAACTCACAATATGTTAACAACGTCAGTTGAAATTATGGACAATGAATATTTATCTGTTGATGGATTAAAAGATTTTCGAAATGATGTGAGAACATGGATAATACAAATGTGTGGTTTTTTAGTTAAAGTTGCTGATATTGATGACACCAGATTTGTTATTTTTGAATTGATTAGATGTAGATTTATTGGTGAATGGGGTAACAACATCATTCAATTATCATCTGTTCAGTAAGAATCAATTAATTTTTTCTAATTCTATTTTTAGAAATGATAATGATATTGATTTTTTTATTGCAGTTCTTTCTGTGTTTTTGACACCAATTTATTTTAACAGTGAAAATGATAAAAAGGATTATATTTTAACAGAAGAAGATTATCAGTCACTTTGGTCTCAATTTCCAATTATCCAATTTGTCAATTATTTGTTCAAAGATTCAAAGGAGATAAGAGTAACACTATTCTTTGAATTAACATCTATTTAGAATTCAAGATTTTATGACTGGAAAGTGTCATTTGATGCAATGGAAACTATTATTTATATTTTACAGAAATCATTAGCAATATTTAATATTCCATCTCATGTTCAATTCGCAAGGGAAATAGGTCAATCTATTGTCAGAATTATTCAAATTGTTAATAACGCCGTTAAATCCTCATATCATCATCCAAATATTCATAAATTATACAATACTTTTTTCATCAAAGCATTTTTGAGTATTTATAAATCAGCTACAGATTTTCAAGAACTTGGATTGTGGGGATTCTTGCCAGATTTTCCATATGACTCAATTTCTAACTTTACAGCTTCACTTTTGTTTTTAACAATTTTCACTGATCAACATAATATTTCTGCATTTTGTTCACTTGAAGAATGGATCGCATTCAATAAGAAAGACACTCATCATAGGGAATTCTTTACAAATTTAATGAATATTGGAGCGAAATCATCATATTTGATTCATACTTTAAAGAATATTGCTTGCAATAGTTCACCAAATTTAGCATGGTTGATTGTTTATGAACTCTTCTTAATGTCACAAATTAATGAATGTACAAGAGATCAATTCTCCAGAGATGGCTCTTATGCCATTGTTGATATTTGTGAGAAATTTCCTTGCTCTGTATGATTTTGATTGATATTAACTCTTTGAAAGATTAAAGTAGTATTACCATTAACATTGGAACATTTTCCAATTATTGAACATTCAGTAATTTCATTTTATAAACAAATTCCAATTGCTAAACTTTCATATACAAAAAATGAAATCAAAATTTTTAGTAAATTACTTATCAAACCACTTGATTCAATTGAATGCAAATTAGGTCAGTTTATAGTAGATAATCTGGTTTGGCATGAAGAAACAAAAGTAAAATTATGGAACACCAAACCACAAATGCAAAGGACTTTAGTTTTAGCTTTAGTTGATTGTTTAAATCATCACAGGAAAAACTCAAAAGGATATTGGTCAAAAACAAGTGTCATGTTCACTCAATGGATGTGGAAAATTGTTTTGAAATTGAACTTTTACAATGATGAAGGAATTCCGTACTTAATACCTTTGGAAATCAATCACCCTGATTTAGCAACATTAACAAAAAACGTATTACAAACTGAGGGACAAAGCTCATTAGAATTTGATTCTTTAAGTGCATTTCTTTTGTTTTCAATCAGTGAAGTTGGTTCAAGAATTGATCAATTTGATGAAATTGGAAGAAGATGGTTGGAATTGATGATTTATTGGAAACATTATCAACCTGCAATGAGATTATTAAGTGATCTTAGTATCAGAAAACAATTTGTTTTGAATTTTGGTAAATTTAATTTCCAACCTTGGATTGAAGCCATCATTGAAACAGATACAGATGAAACACTTGTAGGAAATACAATTGGAAGAATTGTCAATGTTAAAAAAGTCATTGGTGAAAAAACTTTGCAACTTTGCCAATCTATTTTACATGTAATAGACACATTTGCTTCAGTTTCAATCAATCAAACTGCAATCAGTAGACTGGTTATTTTTTGGATTGATGAATTTCTAAATGTTCCTAATTGGAGTCAAGATCCAAGAAGTTGGTATGGAATCAATGAAATTTGTAATATATGTCTTTCATTGAATATCCATGAAGACATTTCAAAATTCTTACAAGGTCTTGATGAATTGAAGACTTTTTCTTATGGAAAAACCTCATTCTTTTCATTCATGACAATGAAATCGAAAGTTGAAACAATGTCACTTTTTGAAGGAGCATATTTCTCTAAACCTATAAAACCAAACGAAAATCATTATATTTCATTCTTGTACTTTTTAGGACTTGCAAAAGAAGAAAAATACAAACGTTTAGGAATTATTGAAGATATGTCAAACAAAAAATATCCTTTTGAAAAAGCAGCTTCCAAGAAAGGATATGTGTTTGTTATTTATAGAATCTTAGCTCATTGTTTTGAATTGACTTATGACATGACAATTGAAAGTGATCATTCCTTTATTTTAAATTTTTGGAAATTATTTTTTGATTTATACTTTGAATCAAAAAAAACCAAAGATTCTATTGATAATTTTGGATCATTCTTTTTAGATATCACTCCAAGAGATTCAATTTTTGGTCAATTAATTGATAGGTTAACAGATTTGTCATCATTCTATAAAAAACTTGGAGAAGATGACAAAAAATATGAAGTTTATGATAAAATATATTATGCAATGAATTTATGGGTGAAACATACTGAAAAAAATTGTAATTCATTCTTGAAGAAAATCAATGAATTACCTGAATACTATTGTAGTGATTATCTCATTGGTTGTATTGAAAAACCATTATTCAATGAAAATTCAGAATTAATTATTAAAAAAGAGCATAATCAACATGATTATGTTTTACTTTCAAATATATATCCTTCTCTTTATTTGAAATCAATTACAAAGAAAAAAATTGAAAGAAAAAAACCAGTTGTCAGAGTTTCATATGTACCACAAGATGAAATCAAAAAATTGAAACCAACAATGACAAATCAAATTTTGGAAAATTATCAAATTAATTCTCTTTCTATTGATAATGTATTTATTTTTATTCATTAACTTTATTTAGTTTAATATTGATGTTATTTTGAAGAATGGAAAATTATTAACTGAATCATTAAACAAATTGATTGAAATTGATAATGAATATATTAAATTAATTCCTTTGCTCTATGAAAACAAAGAAATTCTTCAAGAGTTGGAATTGAGTTGTATTCGTGGTCCATTTTGTGCTGATCCCGTTAAAGTTCAATTCAATGCACCAACTAAAGTTGAGAATCAAGGAGTTAAACAATCCATTTCTGTCAATAGGAGCATTGCAAAAAATTTATTTGAACAAAATTACATCATGGATGAATTGAAAAACTATTTAAAATATTTGGAATTAGTTATCATTGAAATTGTTCAAAAAAATGATGTTAAACTTGGAACTGCTTGGTTTTATGCAATTGCAACTTATTATAACAACGCAATTAAAGAATTTCCACCGATCAAAATCTCATTGAATTCATTGCTTCAAGTTTTAGGAAACAAATTTGTTTTGTACAATTCAGAAGAAACTTTTAATGTGTTGACATTAATGTTAGAAAAACATACAAGAATTAAGTTACTCAATCAATATTTTAATCCTGCAATGTGCCCTCAATTGATGGTTCGCATTTTTGAAAACATTTATGCAATGAAAAAGAAATTCACTGCAGAAGTGATTCTTCCTTTGTATAAGCGTATTATTATTTCAGATTGGTTTCCATCTTTTCCTTCTTTGGAAGATCGTAAAAATTTGATTGATCATTGTTTTATGGTTATTGTTCAATATTATTATGATTTATCAAATGGAAAGAAATTGTCAGATGCAGAAATGGAAATTTATCATTTGTACATTAAGTACTTTAACAAATTGATTGAGTATAATTTTCCAGAATTATTTGAATATTCATATCATTTTATTATCAATGGTGTTGTTGATAGCACCATTCCACCTGATGTAGTCAAAGATTTAGTACATTTGCCATATGAAAAATTGACTCCTGAGATTTATCTTACCACAATGCTCACAACCAAAGATGAATTGTGGAAATTAAGGAAGAAGAAAAATACTACATTGTATAAATGTTGTCCTGATTATCTGAAGGCTCTTGTTGGAATTGTAAAAGGATCTTCATTGAGTCAAAAAGATTTAGATGCTGTTTGGGGAGGAGTTTCAATGGGACTTGAACCTTGGATCTTTACAATGGCATCCAATGAATTTTATGAAAATGATAAAATTGAAAATACATTTGTTTTACCATGGTCTTCTTCTACAGAATTAAGTGACGCTTCTTTTGTTGTTAATTCATTAATGGATGTATTAGTTCACTTACAGTCAATGAAAACAGATATTCAAGAGTTAACTTGGGACTTGTATATTCGATTGACTAAAACATCACCATTTCAAATTTTAGATGTTTATCATAGATTTCTACTGAGAATCGATTGGAAATCATTTTTCATTACAGTCCCTCAGATGCAAGTGATGTTCAAAATTTTAAAAAATTCAAAAGGAGAATCAGATACATTCATGTGGAATCTGTTTTTAATTATTCCTTGGAAGACAATTGAAAATTCAAATGATGATGAAAAATTCAAAAGAGAATTCTTTTTAACTTTGTCTCAAATTACTTTTAAATTATTACACAAAAAATCAAATGTTAAAAATCCTATTGAAAAATTAAAGAAAGTTTTGAGTTCAATTTATTGGGATGAAATGAATAATGATGATTTCATTACTGTAATTCAAACAGTAGAAGAAACTTATGTTAAATCATCACAAGATTTAAAAGGTGATATTAAATTCATCACTATTGAATCAATCTTTGATATGTTACCAAAAGTAATAACTGAATCAAATCTTGAAAAGGTTTTGTATTTTATTCAATTGGTATTCAATGTTATTTCAATGTCAGAAATGAATAAACAAATACAAAAAAGACAATCTGTAACTCCAATTCAAGAAAGTGAAAAAAAGTATTTGAGCTATTTTGATAAGATTTTATCAATGTTTTTAAAATGTCAAAAAAATGAAAAGATTTCCACTTTAATATTAAAGGAAATCTTCAAAATTTACAATTTTTCATCATCCATTTTTGAAAAAATGATAACAAAATTACAAGATTTGATATCACAAAATCCTAAACTATTTGTACCTTTGATGAATTCATCTCAATATGTGTAAGATTTGATATTTGTTTTTTTTTACCTTTTTTTTAGTATTCCTTCAGTTGATAAATTAGCTTCAGTTGTTGAATTGATCATGTTCTCTCATTTCAAAGAATCAAAAGATTGGGATATTGTGTTTAAGGAATTCGTCTCACCAGAAACATCAATAAAAGACTTTTTACAAAGTTGTTTAGAAAACGGTCATGGATTAGTTCTTTATGCTTATTAGTAAATTATTTCATTTTTCTAATATCACGCAAAAAGTAAACAATTGTATGATGAAAAAGTACCTTTGGAGAAATTGGAATCTGAAATCGCTTCAAATTTACTTAAATTGAACATCAAACATGATGAAGAGTCAGTTGTTCTGCCCCTTTGGATGTTATACATGCATATTTTTTCAAAGTTGAATTATACACAAAAACATGAAGTAAGTTATGATTCCATTTCATTTAAACTTTTAGTATGTCGGAATTATCAATTTCATCAATTTATGTTTAGACAAATCAGGTGAAAGAGAAGGTTTTATTGGGAAATTATGGGGTTATTTCTCAACCAATCACTCCAAAGAATTCCAAATCTTTTGTAAATTGTTAGGTACATTTTTAGTTGTGAAATTCTATTCTTGGTCAACAAATCAACAAATTAATGAAAATGAAGCAATGGCAATGAAAGATTCTATTACAAAATTAGTTGAATCATTGAAACCTGAAGATGAAAACTATGTTGTCTATCAGTACTCATTGCAATTCATTGCAAAAGAATCTTGTTATGATAATGAAGTTTTGTCAACCTATTCACATAATATTGGTGAATTGATTTATCAAAATGTTAAATTTTTACCAAATTTTAAAGAATAACTCGGTAAACGCAGACACAAAATATTTAATAATAAAATAATTTTCAACCAATCAATTTCTTATCACAACCCAATAAATTTTGAAGAGGATGAGTGAAGAAAAGAAAGAAGGTAAATATCTGACGTGGAAGGATAGTTCAGAGGATTGGAAAAAATTAATAGAACCTGAGCTTAAAGAATTTATTGAAAAAGAAAATTTAATAATGAGAAAAGAAATGATTCACTGTTTGAAAGTAAAAAAATTATTGGATCAATGTTGGGAAAAGAATGGAAAAAAATATTGTGAAAATGAATTTAATGATTATTTTCATTGTTCAACTCGATTATTTCACAGAAGAACAATTGATAAACCAATGTTTATATTTCCTATTGAAAAGAAGTATTTTGATATGATGTATGAAAAACGAGTGAAAAAAGTAAATTCAAAAATGAATAGAAATGATTGTAGAAATGAAATTGATACATTTGTTTCATGTTTAGAGAATTGTAAAATTGCAGAAGATGTTAAGAAATGTGACAACAAAAAAATGAAATTTTGTTTTGAGAATATTTTTCAGAGAACTTTCGAATAAAGTTTTGTATTTAACTTCAATAGAAAGTTTGAATTGATTTTATTGGTCAAAAGATATTCCGATGCAATTTCCAAAAGAACAAGAAACAATACTTTTAGATGGTGGACTTGGGACAACTTTAGAAGATGATTATAATTTAACATTAGATCCTATAAAATGGTCTTGTGGATGCTTGGAAACTCATCCAAAATTACTTTCAGAAATACACTATAATTATTATTTAAAAGGTGCTGATATTTGTTCAACCTCAAGTTATCAATGCTCAGAAATACAATTTCCAGATAATTGTGAAGAGATGTTAAAATTTAGTGTGAAAATATGTCAAGAAGCAAGAGACAAATTTTGGAGTGAAAATGAACACCTTCATAATAAAAGAATGAAACCATTAGTTGCTGCATCTTTTGGTAAGTTGATAAAAAAACTTATTTTTTAGGTCCTTATGGTGCCTGTTTGGGTGATGGTTCTGAATTCACTGGAAATTATATTGACGAAGAAAACATGGAAGAAAAATTAACAAAAAATTTTAAATTTAGAATTGAGTGTTTATTAAAGCAAAAACCAGATTTATTTGCATTTGAAACATTTCCATCATTAAAAGAAGTTAAAATCCTTTTAAAAGTGATCCAAGAAAATTTTCCAAAAATTAGAGGGTGGATTTCATTCTCATGCAAAGATGAAAAACACACAAACTATGGTGAACTATACGAAGAATGTGTTAGATATGTTACTAAATTTGATCAAATCATTGCTGTTGGTGTTAATTGCACTAATCCAAAACATTGTGTTGAATTGATGAAAATTGGAAAATTGAATATTGGAGAAAAAGATTTAGTTTGTTATCCAAATTCAGGTGAGTTATATGATGGTGTAGAAAGAAATTGGAAAGGAACTAATATTTTAACAACCGAGTATTTTGAGCACTTGAAAAAAATTGGAGTTCGATTATTAGGTGGATGTTGTAGAACCAATTTAAAAACAATAGAAAATATTTATGAAATAAAGAATCAATAGTTGAAAAATTAGAGCTATCAACGCAAAAATGAATTTAATGTTTTCCTGTTGTTTTCATTCCAACCAACTGAACCAAGGCATGTATAGAAGATAATGAAAATGATATATAAAACATTTATATAGAAAATTACAAGAAAGAAAATGGAACTGACATGTAATTAAGATGATCATTCAACCAATCATTCAGATGTGTTTCATTTGAACACAAATTATTTTAGATGTAAATGTTAATAAGTATTGTTAAATATTAAAAATGCTTATATTTTGGTTTTACAAGATCAAAACTGAATCCAATTATTTGAACCAAAATGGTTTGTGTGACAAATAATCTTTACAGTTGTTCCAATTGTCTCAAATATTGTACTAATCCCAACTCATAAATTAACAATCTATTGAAGTCAAATTCTTTAATATGTGAGTATCTGTTCCTTGAATACAAGCTCAATATCCATTTTTTTTTGAATAAAAATTCTAAAAAATCTCATTACACATTTTAATAAACAACGCTGGAAATGGCCACACCAGCATTTTGAATATCAACTTAATGGGCAAAGGTTCAAGTTCTCAAGTTTGAGATGATTACCAGATTTTTTTGAATATGTTTTGCTCATTGAGGTATACATTATCATATATCAAAATTATGGTTGCACCTTTTTCTGAGCAAATTTTTTGGATAGAGAAACAAACAGAGAGTTGAATTCATAAGAATAAAAAGTTGATTTCTTTAGTTTTTGTTTGGTCTTTTATACTCTTTCCAAATTTTGGTTTCAAAAATGTATCTTTGATTCTTTGAGAATAGACCAATCGATGCTTCTTCATGTATCGAAATGTTTCATTTGAAATAAAATCAGTTACCAATTCATCAAGTAAATAATCATATATCAACGGATTCAGTTCATAACATGTGTTGAAAAAATCTTGTTGCTCTTTCAAATCAAAACAAGAAAATAATTCAGGATATTTTTTTAGATTTGGTAAGATATAGTGTTCAGTCCAAGTTTTAAAATAAGAATATCGATGAAGTGACGCTTTATCAAAGTACTTGATGGCTAATGGATTTTTCTTCAAAGCTGTTTCAACAATGAAATAATAATCAGTCCCGACATCTGTTGAAACAAATTCCAATGCTAATCCATTATTTCTGACTGCGGAAAGACAAATAACCATTTTTGTTTGATATTTTTTTGCATATTTTAATGCAAGTCCATTGTTTTTTACTGCAATTTCAACTGCTTCAAATGTATTTTGGATTTTTAAAGGAGCATGGGCAAGATATAATCCATTTTTTGATAATACTAATTTCATAATCAATTTATCATTTAAGAGTGATGGATCTGCATGTAATATAGCATCACAATTATTATTTATAGCTGTTAAAACTAATTGTCTGTCAGATTTCAACGTATCACAACAATATTCCAGAAGAATTCCATCTTTGGCTAAGCATATTTCAGCGAGTTGTTTTTTGTTTCTCATATTTTTTGGAAAGTATTTGAAACTTTCAGGAGATCCTTTCAAAGCAGCTTCACAAATTTTTTTATCATTTTGTAAGTCATTTGATAAAAATTCATAAATTTTTGGATAAGTTTTGACTAAAAATCTGATAAATTCTTTATCATGTGTAACTTCTTTGGCTGCATAAAGGATAGATTTTGGATTTTGTTCAACAGCAACGTGTACAAACTTTGGGTCATTGTTAAATTTTTTTGAAGTGTGCTTAAGAGCTAAACCATCTGATTTTAAAGCCTCATAAACCAATCTTGTTTTTTCTCTTTGTTCTGGTGATAAATATTTCAAACCATCTCCATGAAACGACAATGCTTTTTTTAAAATTTTCACATCTTTTTTCAAATCATCAGAAATATATTTTAGTGCAGTTGGGTCATATTTAACTATTTTTAACACGAATTCTTTGTCATCATTTAACTCTGGAAAATTCACCAGACGTGAATGTTTGTTTAACAAAATTTTTTCTTCCATTTTTTCTCATCCAATAATATCGCCTGTTTCAAAATAAAATTGAATTAAAACAAGATTTATAAAAAAACAAAAAATAAAAAGAAAATTCCAATCTTTTCATTTGCACCAAATTTTTAGCAGAAAATCAAAAGAATTGATAAGTTCTTTCATCAATTCCAGTCTATTTCTTCAGGTCATTCTTCCACAGTTTCATCATTTTCTTTATTTTTTCTTTTTTTCATTTCGCAAAATGTATCCAATCAAAATCGTTCTATTTTGATCTTTGGGATTAGAGGCAAAATTGAAAAAATACCGTCAAATAATCTAAAGATGAAATATCTTATGTCACTGACTGGTGGAAGCATTTTATTGGCTAATTTTTGTTATGCTTTCGGAGAGAACAATTTTCACTCTTTTTTTGCTGCTCTCTTATTTTTCAATTTCAAAAACTGAAACAGTGGAGGTTGGTTGTTTAATATGGCAAAATTCCTTTGTGAAAATTGAAAAACAAACCACAAACACATTGCAAGACGAATTTATTTTTACTGTTCACTCTAAACATAGAAAAGGATGGATAGCCATTAGTATATTATCAAAAGAAAATCAATTCGAAGATTCAATTTCTATATTAGGTTTTTTGCCAAACAACATTTTGGAAATAAAAAATCACACGACACAAGTTTTTAAGAAAACAATTTTCAAAGCTAAATTTCATGACCAATTCTCTAATTTAATAGATGGAACGTTGACTTTTTCTTTTCGGATGAACTCGACAGATTTGAAAGGAAAATATTTTATATCATTTTCACAAAACAAATTTTTGGAACCTCAAATGTCAAATGGAACCATGGTGATACCAAAACATAACACTTTTAGTAGATATTTCAATATCAAATTCAATTCGACAAATAACTTTGTACCTGTATGTAGAATTGGTTTGAATATATCGTCGAGAATTACTGCAAATAATTCAATTATTTTTGCCATTACTTTCATATTTTACATATGTTTGGCATTAATAATACCTGGATATTTCAATAGACAACCTTTCAAAAGCAGATTTCTTGGACCTTATATTTCATTTGTTGGAGTTTATGTTAACTTTATCAATGAATTTATATTTTCAATAATAACATATGAAAACACAAGTCCATATTGTATTTTAGTTATGCTTTTCTCTTATGCACCATTGCAATCTGCGTAATTGTTTTTTTAACTCAACAAAATTGTAGTTTATCAGTTCCTGTTACTATGTTGGCTCGTTACATGATTTTGTTAAGAATACACAACAACAAGAGGAGACTTATAAAAAAATTGAAATCTAAACGTAATTTTCATGAAAGTAATTCAGAAATATTACGAAATCGATGGAAAATACTTCGAAAGAAATTGTTAAAAATATTATCATCTCCTTGGATTACTGCAGGTGTTCCTTTAATTTGGGGTGCAATTTTCATCACAATTACTTTTTCTATTTATGCATCTAGGAACTTCCAATGTTCTAATGGGACTTTTGAATACATGAGATTGGTTCATTTCTCAATGTTTGGTGTTTGTGTGGCTGTTGTTCTTTTTTTATTAATTTTTGATTTTGTATTGAATTTTCGATTTATTGTTCAGTGTAAATGGAAAAAAGTATTTTTTGATGACGATCCTTATAAATTTCGCTTTGATATGATTGGAATGTTTTTGATGCTTTTTCCGACACTCATTTGGGCTTTCGCCCCTTTACCAAAGGTGATATTCTCAATCATAACTGATATTGCTGTTCATATGGGTTTATGGACTGGTGGAATGCAGGCTTTGTTTATTACAGTTGTTCAAGAATCAATCATTTCCTACAGAAAATCAAATGATTCAAGAGACTCAAGTGATTTGTCGGTTTCTTATGTAATGTCACCAGAAATCATTGATTGCTTTCAAAAATTCTGTGAATCAGAGTGGTCTGTTGAAAATATCTTGTTCAAGCTGGAGGTTGAAAAATACCAAAATTTGAAATCTTATTCTGACAGATTGATTCTTGCAGAGATGATAAAAAATTTATACTTGATACCTGGAGCATCAGAGTTAGAGATAAATTGTCCAAGTAAATTGTTGAATGAAATTGGAAAAAAGATTAAAGAAGGAGATCACGAAGATGATTTATTTCTTCCAATAGAAAAAGTTGTAAACATCAACTTGAATGATACCATTTCTCGATTCCAATTTTCTAAAATGTACTTAAACCTTTTGAAAGAGTTTGACAAAAAACATAAAAGACTTGGATTGTAATTTTTGTTCATGATTTTATAGTGAGTGTTACGGTAGAACCGGAGAATTATAACCATAAATAGAATTATCAACCAATAAACATTCGCTTCGAGTACATTTACTTTTGTATTACAAAGACAAGGACCTTTTTTCCTTTTATAAAGTGAGAATTTTGTGAAGAAGGAACTGCCACTCAAAGATGTTATTGTTCTCAATTATCTTATTATGTTCCTTTTGAAAAAAAATTATGATCAGTTTGAGTATTTCTCTTGTTCAAAAAAACTTCCATGAAATTGAGCTGAATATTTTGATAGTTTACAATTTTATGGTCAACAGACAGCTTCAAATACTTTTAAAATTATTTTCTGTGATTTTTTTTGAACCAATTAACATGGGCGAAAAATCAAGACGACTTGAAAAAGTGAGAAAAGTTGAAAATAATTTTCGAAACTTTTATGAATCTAAAAAGTATAGTGATGTTACTTTGATATGTGAAGGAAAAAAATATCCTGTCCACAGGATTATTTTGTCAACTTTTAGTGAAACTTTTGATAAAATTTTTTCAAATGGCATGAAAGAATCAACTGAAAAAGAAATTATTTTGGGTGACATAAAATCTTCAACTCTTGAAGTTTTGCTTAAATTCATCTATTTGCATGATGGTATTGAGTTAAATGAATCAAACACAATTGATGTTTTGTGTGCCTCTGTATTTTATGGTATCGAAGAATTAAGAGTCATTTCAGAAGAATCTGTTATTTCTTACTTGGATTTTGATAATTTATTTGATTTATTTTCTGTTTCAATTGCCACAAATTCCAAAGAATTACAAAGAAAATGCTCCAATATGTTTGCTGTTCATTTTGAAAAATTGTCAACATTCAAAGATGCTTTGTTATTAGATTTTCAAAATATAATTGAAATATTTTGTGACCTTAAATTAAGGACATCTGAGGATATCGTTTTAGAATTTGCAATGAAATGGTACAATGAACACAAAGATGAAGAATCTTCATTTAAAATTTTTCACTACATCGATTATTTAGAAGTGTCCAAAAAGAGTTTGGTGAAATTTGAAATCAATTTTAAGGATGAAATGAAATATAATCCATCATTGAAACCACTATTCACCAACCCAAAGGTATGCAGAAGTCCAGATTGCGCCTTAACAATCATGAAATATTTCAAAGAATCAACGAACGGCATTTATTCTATTTTAGTTGATGGAATCGCAAAACCCGTTTATTGTGATATGAATTTCGAAGGAGGAGGTTGGATGCTTGTCAGAAGACACAAACCATCGCAAAAATGGGATAATCCAAAAGACAAACTTAAAGGAAATGCACAATATGGAAATATTGATTTCAACAAAGTATCACCGACCATTAATGAATCATTCAGTTTGAAATTTGATACAATACCATTCACTTACTTTCTTTTCATCACTGGTGATGGTAAAAAATGGTTAATTTGTCACAAAGATTCTGTTTATCAACATTGGGGAGGAATTGTAGGAACAAGAATTGAAAAGAGTCATTTGTTTGATCAACCATATTCAAGGAATTGGTGTAAGAGAATAGGTGTTCAAGAAGATCCTTGGATTAGTGCAAGGGATCATCTGACAAATGGGTATCATTCTGGTATTGATGATGATTATCATTCTATGTTGTATGGAGAATATTGGAATCGATCTGGTTGGACATTCTACTTGAACAACAACAACGGTTGTAATGTATTCATAAAATAATTTCATTAATTTTTATTCATTAATTGTTCAATTTCTGGAATAGTTCTTGGAACTTTTGATAAATATCTTATTCCATTATTCGTAACAACAATATCATCTTCAATTCTAACACCTCCAAATTGATAATATGTTTTGATATAATTCATATTCAAATGTCTTTTTTGTTCAGGTTTTGCTCCTTCAAATAAAAATGGTAAGAAATAAATACCAGGTTCAATTGTGAACACCATATTTGGTAAAATTGGACCTTGAATCAATTTTGTTGTATCATGAACATCTAATCCAATGTGATGTCCTAGACCATGTGGCATGAATAAACGATGAATTTCTAATTTGTATAAATCTTCAATTTCACCAGTTACGAAATTGTTTTTTTTTAATTCTCCTAATAATTGTTTATGAGCAAACATCAATAATTCTTCATAAGTTAAACCAACTTTAATATGTTTGATTGAAGCAATTTGAACATTCAAAACTGATTGGTAGATTGTTCTTTGTTGAAGATTAAATTTACCATTAACTGGATAAGAACAAGTAATATCACTTGAATATCCATAGTATTCAGAACCTGCATCAATTAAAAATGCATCATTTTCTTTGATGATTTGATCATTTCTTGTATAATGAAGAATTGCTCCATTTCTTCCAGTTCCAACAATTGGTGAATATGATTGGTTCTTCAAACCACAATTGTGACAAACATATTCAAATAAAGAATGAATATGAAATTCATTTAAATTTGGTTTGATTTCTTTCATTGCTTGAATATGAGCATTGGATGAAACTTCATTGACAACTTTTAACAGTTGAAGTTCTTTTTCTGATTTGATTGATCTCATTTTATAAATTTGATCTTTTAAAATAGCTGAATTGACAGGAGCATTTGTCGGATTTGATGGTAATTTTTGATCTTTATCAATAAAAATTTTGATTGGTTTAATTTCATTCATTTTTTTATCAAATTCATTTGTCCAATATACTTCGTCAACACCATAAGTCTCTTTTAATTCTTTTTTTGTTGGAATTGAAATTAAATGCCAAATAGCTTCATATTCTTCTAATTCAGGTGAAAAAAGAATTGATTTCTTTGTTTCTAAATCAATAACGATATAATGTCCATAAACTTGATGGAATACACCACTTAGATATAAAAATTGTCTGTTTTGTCTTTCAACATCACTTTTTGCACCTTCTACAAACAAAATACCTTTTTTTTCTGGAAATTGTTCAACTAACCTATCTCTTAACTCTTTGTGCATGTCTCTGTGGAATTTTTCAGTTTGAGTTACCTTTTGCAGTTAGGTTTTTTTTTTTTTACTGGGTCAATTTTTGTAGTGCATTTTGGATTTCCTTTTGCCAAGAAACCAAATTGTGTTTCACTTTTTTCAAACTGTTTGATAGCCACAAAGAATAAACCTGTGAATAATAACACATTACCAACTAAAAAGACGGTGGACAAGGAAAGTTTGTTCATGCTTCTAAAGTTAAATATTGATTTGATTGGTGGAATTTATTAATTGGAAACTTCCTTAAATGATGTTTCACACCCAAGAATCGAACTCGAAAAAATTATACCACAATAATGGCCTCCACAAAAGGAGTACTGATCAGTTAATCTACTGTCTCGTCCACAACTTTTAATGTTCACAATTTGTCATTTAACAAAGAAGATGAAGATGAAATAAAAATAGAATTCCATGGTTGAAGTGTCAGCTCCAAAAGAAACAAAAAATAATAAAGTTTTATTCAATTTTAATTACTTTATTTATTCCATAGTACGCAAGCAGATTGCTAAATGTCTCAGTATTTTATTTATTTTTATGCATTGTTGAAAACAAAAATTTTTACTCCGATGCCGGGAATCGAACCCGGGTCGCCTGGGTGAAAGCCAGATATCCTGCCACTAGACTACATCGGATGCTGATGTAAATTTTGAATTGGGAAAACCAAAATGTATAAAATTGTTTGCTGAATATGATATGCTATTTCAGCATACTGCTTCCTCCAGTTTTATTGATAAATTCAACAATTGTATTGACTGGTCAATTGATAAAATGAGCTCAAAGTTTAAGGTAAGATCATTTTTTTAACGACAATCATAATTTACCTTCCTGTGGAGTGTTTTCAATAACTTCCAATAAATTTTATTTTTCGGAGAATTATCAACATTGATACCAATTCATCTGAAATGAAAATTCAAATCCAAGACTTTTTTCAATCCACTCTTCAGAAAATTGATATTCAATGAAATATCAGTGAAAAATTTGACATCATACAAATTTATTGAATCATTTACTATTGTTATTACGTTTCCATTTGCTAATAAAATCATCGAACTCATGCTAAATTTCGAATTTTCTAATTCAAGAGTTTTTTTAATTTTCAACAAATTCAAATCAAAAATGATCAATTTATCATTTTTGGTCCCAATAAGTAGATCAGTATCATTTAACATCTTTGAAAGCATTATGATGTTAAATGTCAATTCAATTGAAAAAGAATCATCTTCTAAATCCTTGATTATAGAATGATTTGAAATATATTTTGTACCTGACAGTGGAGTAGTGTTCTTGTTGAATAAATTGAAATCTTCACTAAATTCTGTCAACAAAGAGTTGTGATATAACGAATAACTATCAAAATAAAATTCCTCATTTGATATTTCAAGAACTACTGTTTCTGGAGCAAATTGAATAGCATTTGAATAAAAAAGGTATCCTCCATCATATCTGTCCTGGGGTTGACCTATTTTTTTCATATCAAATCCATTATAGATGAATAAATCATCAGATAAATCTCTCAAAACGATATGACCTGGAATACCTGGATAAACACAATCAATACTACTAAATTCTTTTATGACTTTCTCTTCCATTATATCCAAAATTATTCCACTATATTTAATTTGAATGAAAATTTGATTTTTTTCAAAAGGAATAACTGTTTGAAATTCTTTTGTGGTTTCAAGAACTTTGATAATCTCAAATTGTATTCCATCCCAAATTTCAATGAAATTTTTAAAAACTAAAATAAAATTAGCATCTGAAAGAGGAATAATATTTAAAAGATGAATTTTTGGATTTGTAATTTCCATTGTAAATGTTGGTTTCCAAGATTGTTTTTTTTGTTTTTTTTTTTTGTTTTTTAAACCTTTGTTGGCAACTGTTTTTTGTTCTTTGAATTTTAAATAATCAAATAGTATTAATTTAATCATTTTCTTCTTTTCACCAAAAAACTTGTGTGTTTCAGAAATTACACTGGATTGGTCATCTCATGTTAAACCAATGAAATACAACGATCACACTGACATCAATACACGAATTTAAACGGACACGATTCAAAATAATTTGATAAATCTACAAAAAAACAATCAAAAACAGAAACCAACAAATAGTTTTAATCATTTAAAGCGCCATTTCTGATAAAGTCAGAGCACCAACAACTCCTGAATTTGAATCAAATTTCGAAATAACAATTAATTCTTCTATTGACTTTGAAATTTTTAAATAATTATTCAACAATAATTTCACATTTTTATGAATTTTTGATAACAAAATTTTTCTTTGAAAAATACCTCCTCCAACAACAATTACATCAACTGAGGTCAATAAAATAATATTAACACATAAATGAGCTAAATAATGAGCAACTGAATCCCAAACTTCATCATCATCTTTCAATTTTGGTAATTCATTTTGATCAATACCTTTTCTTGCACAAATTGATCCTGATGAAACCATACCTTCAACGCAATTCCCATGAAATGGACAAGTACCTTTGAAATTATTCTTCAAATCGTTTTCTGATAATTGACAATACATATGACCTCCTTCTGGATGTAATAAACCATGAATCGGTTTTCCTTGTATAACTAAACCTATTCCAACGCCTGTTCCAACAGTTATGTATGCTGTTGATTCAATAGAACCATGTCCTCCATAAAAATATTCTGATAAAGCAGGTGCATTGACATCGGTGTCAAATTGAATTTCAGGAAAATCACCTTTTTGAAACTCATGTTTAAAAGGTCCTAATAAATTAAAATTTTGCCAAACTTTCTTTGGAGTTGACTTGTAAAGCTAGTGTTAAACAAAAGAAAAACAATTACAGTAATGAAACCATAAGTTGGACTTTTTTTGTTAAGGTCAAGAGGTCCAAAACTTGCTATTGCTCTATAAAATTAGTTTTTATTGTTGAATTTACAAGGAATCGAATTTTTTTGTTTTCAAAAAATTTAAAATTTCTTTGATGGTAATATTTGGATCTTCTTTTGAAGTTAAAAATATTTTTGTTTCTGTTATATTTGTAGGTTCATCTTGTGCAAATGATACTTTGAAAGAAGTGCCTCCACACTCCACACCAACAAGATTTTTCATTTTTTAAAAATGGAAAATCATTGGTCTATTTTGTGCAATATATTATCCAAAAAATAAACAGAAAAATACTTGGTTTTATGTTTTTGAAGCTGTTTTGATTTTGAACCAAAAATCGATTTGATTGGTTGTTCAAATGAAAAGAATTTTCACTCACACAACACCAAAAAAGTTTTTTCGTTTTAAATCAGATGAAAATGTATTTAAACAGTTTAGCAAAACTCTGAATTTACCAAAAACCAATTTTTCAATGAGATCCAATTCAGAAATAACAGAACCAAATTTACAAAAAATTTGTTGTGATTATATTTATGAAAAACAAAAAAATTTAGAAAATAAAAAAGAATTTACATTACATGATGGGTAATAAAAAATCAAAAATTAACCAAAAAGTCCACCATACGCCAATGGAAATCTTCATATTGGACATAGTTTGAATAAAGTGTTAAAAGACATAATTTGTCGATATAAAATTTTACAAGGATATAAAGTTAATTTTATACCTGGATGGGATTGTCATGGTCTACCTATTGAAATGCAATTTTCAAATTCAAAAATTAATGATCCTTTGGAAATTAGAAAAAAATGTGCTGAATTTGCTACAAGTCAAATTGAAAATCAAATGAAAGATTTTAAAAGATGGGGTGTTTTAGGTGATTGGGATAATATTTATACTACAATGAAACCGGAATATGAAGCATCACAACTCAAAATATTTTTGGAAATGTACAAAAAAGGTACCTTTAAAATTTGTTAATTATAATTTTTTGAAGGATTGATATATAAAGGATTTAGACCTGTTTATTGGTCTCCTTCAAATCAAACAGCATTGGCTGAAGCTGAATTGGAATATCCTGAAAATCACATTTCCAAATCAATTTTTGTTTCATTCAAAATGAGAACAAAAGAAAATCAAAAAATTGAAAATGATTTTACAAAAAAATATAAAAATATTGGATGTTTAATTTGGACAACAACTCCTTGGACAATCGTTTCAAATCAAGTAAGAAATGGAATACTCACATTGTTTCATCAAAGGCTGTTTGTTTTAATGAGAATTTTGATTATTCAATTATCAGGTGGAATGATGAACATTTTATTGTTGCAAGTGATCTTTTAAAAGAAGTTTCAAGACATCTTCAAAATCATGAAGTATTAGAAAACTTCAAAGGAAATCTTTTATCACAATACACATGTGATCATCCATTATATGAGAGAGAAAGTGTCTTAGTTCATGGTGATCATGTTACAACTTTAGCAGGTACTGGATTAGTTCATACAGCTCCTGGACATGGTATGGAAGATTTCTTGATTGGAAAGAAACATAATTTAGAACCTATTTGTCCAGTTGATAACTTTGGTCGATTTACGAATCAAGTTCCTGAATTTGAAGGTTTATCAGTTTTAACAGAAGGAACAGAAGCTGTAATGAAAATTTTAGAAGAGAAAAATAAAATAATAGCTAAAGAAGATTACAATCATAAATACCCTTATGACTGGAGATCAAAGAAACCTGTAATCATCAGATCAACATCACAATGGTTTGCTACTGTTGAAAAATTGAAAGAAGATGCACTCAAAAGTATCGAAAATATCAATATCTATCCACCTTCTGGAAGAAATCGTTTACAATCATTCATTGAAAAAAGAAATGAATGGTGTATTAGTCGTCAAAGAAATTGGGGTGTTCCAATTCCTGTTTTTTATAATAAAGCAAATGGTGATGTACTGGCAACTACTGAAAGTATTGAACATATTATATCACTTGTGAGAGAACATGGAACAAATTGTTGGTGGGAATTATCTACTGAAGAATTATTGGCTCCAAAATATCGCAATGATGGAAATGAATATGAAAGAGGAACTGATACTTTAGATGTATGGTTTGATAGTGGAAGTAGTTGGTATTCAGTTTTGAAAGAAAGAGGTATTAAATTACCGGCTGATGTATACTTGGAAGGATCAGGTTTGAAAATTCATCAAACAACTGAAATTTTTTAGATCAACATCGTGGTTGGTTTCAATCATCATTATTGACTTCTGTCGCATTAACAAATAAATCACCATATACAAATTTAATCACTCATGGTTTCGTTTTAGATGAAAATGGAAGAAAAATGTCAAAATCTCTTGGAAACATGATCTTACCATCTTCAATAGTTCATGGTGGAAAGGATAGACAAAAAAACCCAGCATATGGGGCTGACGTAAAATATTGATGTTTTTTGAATATTTTTTTTTCATAGGTTTTGAGATTGTGGATTGCTTCTGCTGATTATACAAAAGATATTCTTATTGGACCAAATGTTATTTCAATTCAATTTGATTTATATAAAAAAATCAGAAATACAACTAAATTCATGTTGGGAAATCTTTCAAATTTCTCAAAGGAAGATTTTGTTCCATATAATGAATTAAGAAAAGTTGATCAATATATCTTACATCAAATGATGAAATATGCAGAAAAGACAACTCGTTATTATGATGAATTTGAATTTTATAAAGTTCATCAACTCATTAGAGATATTGTTCATGTTGATTTATCATCATTCTATTTAGATGTTATTAAAGACAGATTATACGCAGAACCAATTGTATCTCAAGGAAGGAAATCATCAATTACAACTATCTTTTATGTAATTTTTGAGATTGAATTTCTCACTTTTTCAATAGATTCTCGATATTTTTGTGAAATCATTTGCACCAATTTTATGTCATTTAGCTGAAGATGTTTATCAAAATCATCCATTGAAAGAACAAACTTCTTTTTTTGAAACAGGTTGGATGCATCTTGTAAGTTTTTTTATTTTAAGTATTGAATGTTATATTAGAAAGAAGAATGGAAATTAAATGAAGAAATGGAAACTGCTTGGGTTGAAATTTTGAATTTAAAACATGAAGTAAATAAATTAATCGAAAAAGAAAGAACAGAAAAGTGAGAAATTTAATATTCTAATTTTGAACAGGAAAATTGGTAGTTCTTTTGCGACTAATGTTGAAATTGAAATTTTTGATAAAGAAAAAATGAAATTTTTGGAATTATTCACAAATGAAGATTTGGAAGAAATATTTTCTGTTTCAAAAGTTACAATCACTAAAAATGATTCGGATTTAGAGTATAGTGTTAAGTTGATCGAGCCAACAGATTATAAATGTGTCAGATGTTGGAAATTTACTTCAAAAGTTGAACATCAAGTTTGTGAAAGATGTCATGCAGTTTTGAATCAATAAATACATTTCAAGATATTAAAATCCAATTTTTCATGTTTAAAATTATTTTTGTATTTCAATCACCTCATGATCATTCAGTCCAATCATCTTTTTCGTTTTCATGAACAGCACAACATCAAACAGAATTTTTGTTTTGAAAAATCAGTTGATATCAGAAACACAAAGAGTTATCTCAAAAGAAGATTGTTTCATCTTTCCTTTTACAAAAAAAATAAAAATTAACAAACAAGAATTGTTACAAATGTTTGAAGACGACCACAAAGAATTCAGAAAAAAAGTAAAATTATTTTTGTCCCAAGAAGAGTTTCAAGAAAGAGAAGAACAAAATCAAATGACTTCTGATGAATTGCAAGACTGGACCTTTAAAAATCTTTTGAAAATACTTGAACAACAATTTCTTAAAGGAAAAGACATAAAAGAAGATCCACTGAAATATTTTGCTTTTTTTGAAAGTTTCTCAAGTAATAGTTCATCCCTTGGAATGAAATTTTCAATCAATTATTCGTTTTTCACCTGGTAATTTTTTTTTTTTTTTCACCGAACAGCTGCCTTTATAATCTTGGAAATGAAGAACAAATTAATTTTTTCATTCCAAAAATTGATAACTCAGAAGTTTTTGGTTGTTTTGGAATGACAGAAATTGGTCATGGAAGTGATATAAAAGTAAAAATAAAAATAAAATTGATGACAAAATAGTCACTTGAAACAACAGCAATTTTTGATAAATCAACAAAAGAAATTATCATAAATAGTCCAAAAAAGAGTTCAAGAAAGTGTTATATTGGTGGGGCTGGTAAACACGCAAATTATTCAATCATCTTTGCAAATTTAACACTCAATGAAAAATCCTATGGAATACATCCATTTATTGTTCAACTGAGGGATGAAAATAATAAATGTTGTCACGGAATTACAATAGAAACAATAGGAAAAAAAGAAGGATTAAATGGAGTGGATCATGGAATCATTGAGTTTAATCAAGTGAGAATTCCATTGAAGAACATGTTGGGAAAATTTGGAAGAATTAATGAAAATGGGGAATATGAAACTAAAATCAAATCAAATTCTCAGAGATTTGGAAAAATCACAGATCAATTATTATTAGCACGTTTACTGTAAATCACTTTTCATTTAACTGTTTTTTTAAGTGTTGCTGTACCAATCATTTATCAAATGCGCTTGGCATTATTAATTGCAATCAGATATTCACATAAAAGACTGCAATTTGGTAATCCAGAAGTTCCAATTATTTCACATCAAAACCAAAAATATTTGTTGTATTCAAATTTAGCAAAATCTTATGCTATTGGATTTTATATCAAAAGTTGTAAGAAACTTTATTCAAACAAAAGTGAAGAAAAATTGAAAGAATTAACAATCAAAATTGCTGCTGCTAAAATCTATACTTCATGGGCAGCAAATCAATGTCTTCAAGAATGTAGAGAGTGTTGTGGATCAGAAGGATACATTTCAAAAAATTTGATCCCAGGATTAAAAAATGATTTAGATATAATGGTTACTTTGGATGGTGCAAATCCAGTTCTCTCTCAATTGATCAGTAAATACTTACTTGGAAAATTTCAGTCTAGATTAACATCAAGTTACTTTCAAATTTTAGTTGAATATTATTATCAAGATGTTCATTCTTATTTAATTCAAGATACTGAATTTTTACCAAGTATTGATGATTGGTCAAGCAGTAATTTCTTGATTTCACTTTTTCAAAAGAGAGAAGATCGATTGGTTTTCACACTTGCGAATAGATTTTCAAATGAAATGAAGAAAAAGAATCTTTTTGAAGCCTGGAATGCAGTGCAACTTCATTCTTCAAGCTTAACGAATGCATACATTGAAAAATTACATCTTGAAGAATTTACCAAGGCAATTGAGTCATGTGAAAGTATTGACAATAAAACAGTATTGAAATGTTTAAGAACATTATACGCTGTCAATATTGTCAAAAATGATCCCTGGTTTTTGCATTCAAAATTCATCTCCAACAACAGATTTGACCAATTGAATAAAGTCATCAGAAATGTATTAAAAGATATCGACCGACATGCTTTAGATTTAGTAGAATGTTTTGAATTTCCAGAAAATATGCTAAAAGGATCTATTGCTCAAAAGTCATAAATTTTATTCAAATTTACGTTTTTTTGTTTTTTCATGTTTTGTGAGCGTGTTGTGCGATACATGATTTTCACATCCACAATTACATTTGATATGATAAGTTGATTTACAGTAACATTGAAGAAATACACCTGCTTCTGCAATACTGCCACATTTTAGACATTTTCTTGAGCGTTTTATGTAATCTTGGTTGTTTTGAGGAGGTGTCTTTAGGTCATATCGGAATAATTCTTTTTCTTCAATTGAATTTGCTAAAATCTTTCCTGTTTCATCAAAAACGAATACGTGAACCTTTTGTTTTGCTTGAATTGTTGGTAATTCTTCATCTGGGTTTGGAAGTAACTTGACAAAGGTGACATTTTCATGAATTTCTTTTTGTTTTTCTTTCACTACTTTTCTGATTTCAGGTTCATTGATTTCAATTTCATTGAAGTAATCTTTTAACATATCATCTAAATCCAAGTCTGTTGTTTCTTCCATTGAACTGATAACTAATTTTTTCTTTTGGTGGTGAAATTAACAAAAAGAGCCAATAAAATCCTGAGAATTATAATTTCATTCTTCAAAAACATGGGATGAACAAAGAATTGTGTGAAAATTTCACAAACAATTTTTTTTTTCTTTTTTTTTTTTCTTCTTTGTTCTTGAAGATTTCATCATTTCATCAGAGCATCATGATTATTATAGCTTTTGTAAGGGTTAGGTCAAAAACAACAGAAATGATGAAAATCAACTTCGACGTTTTCAATTGATTTAATTGGTGGAGATAAACCAATTATTTAACACCGGATAAAAGGAGAATTGAGTTTTTGTGAAAATATAATAAGAATGTACTTTATTCATTTTAAAATTTTGTTATTTAATGTTAAAAAAATCAGCCAATCAAATTGTATTTCAGTTTTGATTGAATGGAGCTTTATCAACAGTACGCTTCTTATTTTCCGGGACTCGATAAAGAAAGAAACATCAGATTACATGCTGAAGATTTATTCATAGTCCTTGGTTCATGTATATTCTTTTTTATATTAAGAAAATTTTTAAACATGGCAATTTATATACCATTTGCCAACTATTTACAACTTGACAAGACAAAAGGAAAAAAAAACAAAGGTTCAAAATACTCAAGATTTATTGAAGATATTTGGTATTCAACATTTTATCCAGTTTCAACTTTAATCATGTTTTTGATTATAAGAAGAGAAGACTGGTTTTGGGATCCATATTTATCCGTCAAAGGTTATGGTTTAGACCCTCATCCACATCTTGGTGATGATATGTAAAAAAAAAAAAAAGTAAAATTTTTTAACAAAACAGTACTTTTCTCAGATATTTTTATTTACTTCAATTTGGTTATTATTTACAACTTTTAGTGAATTTACTTTTTATTGATGAAAAACTTGCTGATTTTTATGAAATGTTAGCACATCATTTAATCACAAAGAGTCTAATTGCTTTTTCATATATTGGAGTGTAAAGAGATTTTTTTTTGACTTTTTTTTAGTTTTCATAGAATTGGAGCTAATATTATTATTCTTCATGATTTTGTTGATATTTTCTTATACTGGGCAAAAACTTGTCGTAAGTTTTCAAAAAAAAAAAAAAAAAAAATTAATTTTTTGTTAGATGATGCAGACTGGCAAATGTTGGCTAATTTTAATTTTTTCGCTTTTGTTACAAGTTTACCAATAGTGCGTTTATATTTTCTCGGAAGATATTTGATTTTACCAATTCCTGGGTAAAAAAAAAAAATTTTAACACTTTCTTTATTAGTGAACCTTTATTAAGAGATTTCGATTTATACATGAAAAGAGATTTAACTACGCCATTTTTTTCAGTTGGCAAATACATATGTGCTGGTGAACATTGTATTTCTTCATCTCATATCGCTTTTACACTTTTATGTGGTTTATGGTGTTTACACGTGAATTGGTTTATTAGAGCAATTGGAGTTTTAGTTCAAACATTAAAAAACTCAGGAAATGTCACAGGTGATAACAGATACAAAGATGGTGAAGAGGAAAAACAAAAAAACAATAAACAAAAAAAGAAATAAAATATTCTTTACAAAAAGTATTATTAAATTTTATTTTGTAATTTTAAAGATTCCAAATCTTCGAAATTCAAAAAATTTTGTGTATTTTCAATTGCCTTTGAAGTTTCATTTTGAGAAGCAACTAACTCTTTTGGTTTTGGAGAACTACTAAAAGAAGATTTTCTTTGAGGTGAATTATAACCAGACCAAGCATCCTTATCATCATCTTCATCTATAACTTTTTTGAATTTTGATTTAATAGCATTGAATAAGTCATTTTGAAAACACATTTGTGGAGCTTTTTTTGGAGAAGGTGCTGGTGATTTTGGTTTGGTTTTTCTTAATAATTTTGCTGCTTGTTGAAGAGCATCTGTAGTAACACTTTCTGATCTATTATGTGTTGGTTTTGTTTCTTGTTTTTTTTCTATTGGTTTCGGAGTTTCTTTCTTTGTTGGTGCTACATAACTTGATCTTGCAGAATTTGGTGGAGGTGGAGGTGGTAAAGGTGGTCCTTTTGGTACTGGTCCTTTTGGCATTGGTCCTTTTTCAATTTTGTTATTAATTTCAAGTAAATTTGTTTTTGTTCCTCTTGGACTTGTGAAACTTTCAAGTTCAAGTTTCAAGTTCATAATTTCATTTTCAAGACTTTCTAATTTATTTTCACCTGGTTCATCTTCTGTTTTTTGTGATTTTTCACTTTTATTTTCTTCTAAAATACCCATTTGTCTTTGAAGCTTTGTCCAGTAAAGTTTGGTGGATTTTAGACGTTTATTCTTTCTCTGAGTGGAGCTCAAAGAATCTAAGATATCATAAGCAAAGTCAATGAAGACTTCTTTTGAACTCTTAAGAAGTGCCCAAACAAATAGATAAATACTTTCACCAAGTGAGGTTTGTACTTTGTTTGGTCTACGGGATGATTTCATTGGTTGGATTTTAGGCGCTTCGAAAACACCGTTAAATTTTTGGATTTTTTATCAAAGCTGATTTGTCAATTTAAACTAAAAATAATTGTCCAATCCCAGAACAAAGAGAAAATGGAAGACAACAATGAACAACAGATAATCGCTGAACACTCAGATTTTCGTCTCTATTTCATGTATTTATTAGTTTTTTCAATTCCAGTGGTCATTTTATTTTCATTTTTACTCAGGAGAGAATTCTTGAAAAACTGGATGGGTGTAGCAAAAAAAAGAATAACAAAAGTACTATCTGAATTCAAAAGAAAATCTTTTCATATGGTAAACAAAAAAATAACTCAACAAAATAAAGGTTGGAATTCTAATGCCAGCAATTTATTATTTGGGTTTAAGATTTGATTTCTTATCACGTGAAACAACAACTATAATTGTTGGAGCTTTGGCTGTTTGGATGTTATTTGTAGAAGTATTCATTTTTTTAAATTTTAAATTTTTTTAAAAGTTTATGAGATACAATTTTGATTTTGCGAAAAATTTCATGAATAAAAATATAGGAAATATCATGAGAGCACATGAACATAAAAAATTCTTTGGAACCACATGGTATATGATTGGATGTTTCTGGACTTTATTTTTATTCAAACCTGTCATTGCAATGACTGCAATTTTATATTTGTAATTTAAAAATTTTTAACTTCGACCTCAGAAATATTGGTGATTTAGCTGCTGCTTTAGTTGGTATGTCTTACGGAAATATAAAAATTTCTTCAAAAAAATCTTTAGAAGGAAGTTTAGCTTGTTTATTTGTTTGTTGTGCTGTTGGTTCTGGTGTATTTTGGGGTATTCATTTATTTGAATATATTGTTTTTGTTGGTGCTTTAGGAGCTACTTTAGCAGAATTAATTCCTGGAATTGATGATAATGTAACAATACCATTGATATCAGGGGCTGCAATGACTTTTGCTGTTTGGAGACTTGACGTTGCATTACCAAGTATTCTTGGTTGAGATTTATAAAAATTTTTATTTCAAAGATGTAAATTTTTTTAACACAATAGGTTTTCTACCTGTTGATGTTTCTTTTATTGATTGAATCATTTTTGGTTTTCTTTTTTTTTCAATATGAATAGATTGTCCGTTTGTTAAAATGAATTCAATTTTATCATAAAACCCTGAATTATAATTCATTGGATTAAAATTATTTAATTTCATTGAATCTAAGATGTTGATAATTTTTGTTGATTTTTCATTTTCAATTTCTCTTTTTAAATTTGTTAATATTTCATCTTGTGTGATGACATGTTGAAAAATCATTGAGTTTCCATTTATTTCTCCCATCAACAAATAAAATTTTTTCATTTCTGATTTATTTTCAAAATCAAATGAACTTTCAAGAATCAAACCAATTTTTGATGATTCCATTTCATTTGAAAGTGAATAAAAATTACGATCATTTTCAATCATTTCTTCAAAATTAGTTGAAAAAGATGGAATTAAAATAAATGTCTAATTCATTAATTTTATCAAAAATTACTTTTCCTGATAATTGAGATTCACTAATAGATTCTAATTTGATTTTATCAATCACTTTTAATTTTATTGTTTTTGTAGAATTTGAATTCATTTCAAATTTTATCGGTAAAATACAATTACCAATTTTAGTTGCTTTTTCAATTTGATAATCATCAAGTTGACGATGATTCATTCCACAAATATCAACTTCATTCATTTGATTTATTGGATGACCATGACATTTGCAAATTTTTTCATATGAAATGTTTAAATTTTCAATAATCTCAATATTTGATTTACAATGAATATCTTGGTTTAAATTTTCATTTGATAATGAAATTATAAAGTTTAGATTATCACTTTGAAGAAAATTCAAGAAATGATTTGAACAATTCAACAAACTTCTCTTTAAAAGAATTGAATCATTTGAAACTGTTGATTCAGTGCAATTTGGAAAATTTGAAATAATTTCCGAAAAATTTGATGAGATATTTGAAAGTTGTAATGGTTTTCTAATTTGAATGAAATTCAATGAATAATTTTGTGAATAAAAACTCTACAGTAGAAAATGAGAAATATGTTAAAGTTACTTGAATGATGGAAATATCAGTATTTGAAAGATTTAAATCAATTGCAGTGATATAAACTAAATGAATATTCTTTTCAATTTTTGATTCTTTGATGATGCCCAACGAAGTTTCTAAATTAATTTTGATCATATCTGAAATTAAGATAAGACAAATCAACTTACTTTTGTCGTAACTTGGTTTTGAATGATATTTGGAGCCGAATTTATTCAACATTTGAAAGATTGCCAAAAGATTGAAATTATCAAGAGGATAGACAATCTACGATTTAAAAAATTGAATTTAGAATACCTCTATTGAAGTTTCATTTGATTCTAAAATACAAATCTTGGAAAGCGAAACTTTTGACGAAACACAACAAAATGTGACGAAAAGTTGTTTCAATGATTCAACGACGTTTTGAATGAATTTCTGAGAGAATTCTATTTGATCTTCTTTTAATGAACGATCTATAATCAAAATTAAAAGTTGTTCGTTTTCAGTTTGGTTCATGTTTTTGTTTGAATTTTTCTTTCGTCAAATGAAAACTCAATAATGAAATAATTGGATCAATGTAAATTTTCTTTTGGCACCATTATTTGTAAAATGGAATTCTGTGAATTTTCATCAATTCCGAATGCTAATTTATGTATTTTTACGTCTCCATTCAAGAAAAGTAATAATATAAATAATTTAATTTCAAAAAATGTATTGTTGGTTCATATGCAAATATACAGCAAAAGGATTGGAAAGAAAGCAATAATTTTGCATGAGTCATTACTTTGTAAAACAACAAGTACTTTTCCGTCCAATCAAAATTGCCTTTGAAGCAACATTATGAAACAGAACAAAAACCACTTGGAGTTTCGTTTCTTTGTTTCTTTGTCAAAGAATCACCGAGAACAATTTAATGTAATTTTTAATCTGATTAACTTTGAGAAAAAGTTTGTCCAAATAAAAAATATAGAAAAAGAAAAAACAATAATTTTACCAATTCCAAATGGCAATTCAATTAAAATAATAGATTCATCAAAGTTTTATAATATATTTGAAACACTTGAGAATTCATATCCAAATGAAACTGAATATTCAATACAAGGAGATTTTAGTTATTTGGAACCAAGGTAAGTTTTTAAAAAATATTTTGAATTCATTGAAATAGAGTTTATAATAATGTCAATGATATCGAAACATTATCAAATGAAGAAAAAGAAACACTTTCAATTTTCAAAAATGATTTTTCATTTTTATCCATGAAATTGTCTTCACAAAAAATACATTTGTTATGTAAGACGATAGTTTTTAAAAATATATAGGCTTTTCATTTTCATCATTTCTAAAAGATAAATTATTCATTCCAACATTTTCATTGACCAATGAATCAAGAGTTGAATGGAATCATTTTATTTATTCAATGAATTCTTGTAAAAGTTCAGGACAAACAATAAAAGACAGAGAAATTCAATTTCAAAAAGAAAAGAAAAAATACAACAAATCAAATAGTTTTGTCAAATTTGATGAAATTCCTTTTGAATTTTCAGGTGGAATCAATGATTTGAGAAGAACTGTTATTAAAGGAAAATGGAAAAATGAAAATTTAATCTATGATTTTTTTGTACCGAAACAGAAATCATTTTGGAATAAATTAAGTTTGGATTCTTCAGATGATGAAGAAGAACATAATATAATGAATCCAAATATTCATACTGATCCAAATCAATTGGAGGAAATGTTGAGAACAGGAAAATTATCTGAAAATAAAAAAATACAAAAAGTTGAATCAAATTATGGAATATTGGATTATATCATTGATGGAGATGATCCTCTGGAAGAAGCAGAAGAATAAAATTTAAAGTTAATTTTACAAAGTAAGTTAATAACTGTGGAAGAGTTGATAGATTTAATGGCATACCTTGAGATGACTTTCAAAAACACCATTTGAGAAAAAGTTTTTTTTTTTGAAAATAATCTAATTTATTCAAATGTTTCTACATCAGGATCAACTGGCTTTCTAATTCCAAGGTATACATTGGAAATAGTATCTGGATAATACAACCCTGTTTTTGAAGACTTTTTCAAGTAAACTGGACGGGAGCTATCTGCTCCAGAACTTCTGAGAAACACAGCCCAACCTCTTTTACCGTATTTATCTTCATGACTTTTTTCAACGTTTAATCTTTGAAAAGTTGAGAGTTTTATTTTTTCTTACTCATAGTTGGATTTATCCATGGAATATTGGTTTTCTGGTGAAGTTCCTTTTGCATAGCTGTTAAATATATAGGTAGTTTTTCCTTGGAGTACCCCTTTGAAGGTACCATTTGATGGTTTCTTGTCCCAATCAGTATCCGGTTTGAAAGGGATGGTAAGGTTTTGGAGAGCTTTTCTGCCTTCATCTCTAGTCTTGATATCAATATAAAGGAAGATAGCATCAAACCAACATTTGAGAGCACCTTCAGGAGTTGTTCCAACTTTTGCGTGGTAATCGATGATTTCTTGGGCAGAAGACATTTTGATTGGACAGCTAAAACTAATCAAAGTTAAACAAAATTGATATTGTTTAATATTAAACAGGAACACAAATCACTTACAATCAACAATTTTGAGGAAATTGAATTCCTCCAATCAAAAAAATGATTTTTTCAACGTTTAAAAAATTATTTGGGATTAGCTACTGGATCAAAAGAAAGTTTTTATTTTGTTTGGAATAAAGCTATACATTCCCCCTTTCGAAATCTAACCCTTACATAATTTCTAAACTTTAACTGAAATGATTAGCAATGTTTTTTTTGGTCCATAGTAAAAATTTTGTGAATAATTTTCTTCATTTGTTGATGAAAAAATAAAAAATAATATAAAATGAAATAAAATAAAATAGAATTGGAACTGCTTTTTCATTTCCAAGAAATTTTGAAAACACATTTTCAAGACAAAGTAGACAAGGTATTCTACATCCAGTTAACAATGATCATTAAAGTACATTTTAGAGAGTACAATACAAGAGAAGAGAAACTAAAAGTACCTAGTTTACAAAATCCAAAAGTGAAAGAAGACATTAGATTTAAATCTTTGAGAATAGAGTCACCAAACTTCACATTGGATAATGATATTACAGTTCATGAAGATGTTTATGCAAAAAGCAAATTCGAAGTAAAAGATGTTGGATCAATTTCAGAAGGTATTAAAAATCAAACAAAAGTTACACAAGATCCAAACATGAGTAACAAAATAAATCAAAGTATGAATTACAGCTTTTCAAACACTAGCATAAAAGAGATAAATGATATTTATAAGTTGTCACCAAATCTACCTTCACAAATCATTCCATCTAAATAATATTCTTATATACCAAATTTTATTAGTCATATGTATACTATTAAATTTTTCTTCATATGAAATGAAAAATTGCTTCATTGTAATTTGTTGTTTTAACATTTTTAAATAATAAATGTGTGAAAGTTTCTAATATTTCGTCAAAAGATTTTAAAGATATTTTTATAATTTGATTAATAAGATCAGTTTTTTTTCCAGCTTGTCTTACTTTCATTTTTTTTAAAATATTTTTTAAAGTATTAACATTTTCTTTTTCAAAATCATTTCTATTATAAGGTGAACTTAATTCTAAAGTTGTTTAATTAATTTCTTCTTTTCTTTTTTTAATTTCATTTTTATCATCAATATCTAATTCTATAAATTTAAGTCCTTTTGCATCTCTAAATCTTTTTAAAGATGAAATTGTTTCATTTTCAAATTGTTCATTTTCATTATCATTTTGATCTGATAATTCATACTCACTTTGATCACTTGAAATACTATCTAATTCAATTTCCTTTAAATTTCCATTTGATTTGAATTCATAAAGATATTTTAAATTCAATTTAAAAGCATAAGAAAAAATTTTGTGAGATTTTTTTGCATTTTCTTGTTCATCTTCTAAAGCATCTTGGTCTGTATATACTTTATTGCTGTTTTAAATCTATAAGATCCATTTCTTCTTTCTTTAAAAACAACATTAATGGCATCTATATGAATTTTCCAAAGTGAATCAAGAAAATACAATGAGAAAAATAGATTTTTATCTGTAACTTCATATGCTGGTTCAGAATCATAACTTATAAAACTAGGTACAAAAACTTTTGAATATTCTGAAGCTGTTGATTACTGGAGTCCATTTATTTGAAAGAAGTTGATCCATATTACTTTTTTCAGTGTTAGTCATTTCTCTTGATAATTTTGGTTGTACTTCACTCATGAGTAGAAACAATTTGATTTGTCAAGAAAAACAATTTTCATTGGGTCGTTTTTTCATTTAATTTTTTTTCAAAAACTGAAAGACATTAAAGAAAATCGAAATTAAAACCTCTGATTTAAGTCCAAAATATTGAAAAACTGATGAAAAATGGCTGAGATATGAAAATTCACCCAATTTTGAATATCGGTATTTACCATGAATTTACAAACAATCAAAGCTTTTAACGGGTCAAACTGTCCTTTATTTTTAGTTTTACACCATAACTGCAAAAAAAAATTAACAAAGAATGAAAATTGAATGGAAAATAAACAACGGAGAAAAGAAAAAATCTTCACGATAGAAAGATATAGGAAATATTTATGAGATAAGGTTATCAATATGAATTCTAAAAAGTGTTGTTTCCAATGAGTAAATAAATAGTGACAAAAGATACTAATTTGACAAATGTTTTTATTACTTTACATAACAAAGTTTTCAGACAAACAACTGATAAACTTTGAACTATTTATTGAGAATCTCGTAAAACCTCATTGGCCCATTATTACCCGTGAATCATCCGTGATTGGTCCACTTCCCAAAGTGTAGCTCAAGTATGCTGAACGGCTATAAGTAACCGCGATCTTAAAACTGACTTTTCCGTTCATTCTGATTAATCAGACCAGACATCAAAATCAAGATTTCTTTCGGGATAGGACCGTCGCCAGCAGTACTGGCAGTTTTTGGATTTCCAATAAAATTTTGTATATTCATCAGAAATATATTTCTTGCTCCATTATAATCTCTTGGAAGAGAAAAATTACAATATTTACAATTGAAATAATCTTTTTTTCCAAGTTTCCAATCTATTTTTCCACATGATCCACATGTACAACTGGTATAATGTTCTGAAACTTCATGTACTTGAACAGAATCTTTTTGAGCAAGATGTTTTAGTGTTTGACGAAATTGAAAATGAGACCAATGAAGCATTTTTCTCACTGTTGTACTATGAATTTTTCTTGATCGAATAATTTCATCTGTATCAAGTTGTTTTTTTGATAAACCAGTTTTATGTGAATTTGTTTGTTTTCTTTTGGAACATCTTTTGATGAAAATAAAACACCTTCTGTTAATGAAGATTGTTCTACCAACTTTTTTGTCCAACAAATATTCTTGTCAACTGAAGAAGAAGAACTTGGAGGTATACTTTTCACTTGTAGCAATGTCTTCTTTTTCTTTAGTCCACCAAAAAGGATACGAATCTTTTCCTTGTTTATATGTTGATTTCATATTTCCTGTTTCTTTTGTTGAACTTTTTGTTTCTTCAAGTTTTCTCTTTTTTATCACTTCTGTTGTTGATGTTGAAGTAACATTTTTTTCTTTCCAAAATGAATCCAATTTGGACATTTTAAATACTTGAGATCTTTTTCAGTATTTTCTAGTTGAACAAAAGGTCTTTTTTGTTCAACTTGAACAACTTCAAGTAAAAATAACTGGCAAAATTAAATCTAATTGGCCACTTTTATCACAATAACCATCAATTCATTGGACGTCGAAAAATTGATAATAGTTTGTTTTTTAATATAGTTAAACATATTTTGGTTTGGTTTGTTTTCATTTCTTTTTGGAAGAGAAATTCTCTAATTTTTATTTCTTATTTGAGAAAAATTCATGTGAGTATGAAGGAAGCCAGTCAATAGGCCAGCCGAACTGATGCACCTCAAAACAGACACTAAATTCAGTCTAAATGAATAAAAAACCATCTGCACCAAGGTGCAGATTTCTTTTAATAGGGAAAGTTTGTGACCAACCAATCAAACAGATTTTATGGAAGAAAACATTTCTCAAACCATCAGTTCACCAGTTGATGGTTTGACAATATTCTACGCAAGAAACATAAATAAATTTGAAAGAATTACACATTTATATGGTGAATATGAAAAACTTTCTCTCAAAGAAAAACAAGATTTAGACAAAGAAGCAGAAACCACTCAAGAAACTGAATTAGGACTGGAAATACCAAAGTATATGGAAGATTTTCGTCAAAATAAAAATACTTTTACTTTTGAAGATGAAATTTTCACCAGTTCTTCAGGATCAATCAACAACTGCATAAATGACTTGTTGTCCACTAGAAAATGGATAAAAAAGAATTTAAGATTCTACAACGAAAGTATGGATCTTTCCATTACCGATATTGAATCTTATTGTGAATCACAAAGTGTTGAATGGAAAGAACTTTCTGAAGGTATGAAAATTCTATTCAAAGAGAACTTCAAACTTTATGAACAAAAAAAATCAATGTTACAAAGAGAAATTATATTTCAAAAAAAAGTAAACAAGTTAGACAAAGCGATTGGAGAATTGGAAGTGAGATTCATTAAAGGTTTTGAAAAAATCATTGAAAAAAAAATTTATTCATTCAAGAAACTTGAAGAAGATTCAATGGTAGTGTTGAATGACTGGAATCATGAAACAGAAGAAGAACAATTATCTGATGTATTTAATCCTTTAATTAAAAAATTTGTGGATATTTCACTACAAAATAAAAAACCTGATGATAAGGAAACTAAACAGTCAACTGATAAAGTGAACTCAACTGATAACTTGGAAAATTCAAACAAACAAAGTGATTTGAAATTTAATTTCAATTTAGGAATCGAAAATACAAATACAGATGTTTTTAAAAACAATGATGAAGTTAATAGTTCATTTGGTCAATTCAATTTCAATGAATCTTCCGAAATGAAAACACCAAACTTTTCATCTAATAATCAAAGAACTCCTCCAAGATTATCTTCAAAATCAAAAAAAACAACACCAAAATCAAAAGTTATTTCATTTAAACAAAATTATAATGAAGTTTGTTTGAAGGAAACCCTCAAATCAGCTCTTGCAGAAGAAATAACCAAAAATGAACCTCAGAGAGTGATTCAAAAATTTCATCACCCTAAAAAAAAAAAAATTCTTCGAGTTAATTATTGTTTAGGTAAACTATCAGAATTACCAAATATTTTGGTCAAAAATTCTGAAAGATTATTGTATCCAATTGATAAATATCAATGTGAAAGATTTTTGAATAATCAATTTGATAGAAATGAAGTGGATATCACTTCAAAAGCTTTTGATTTGAATTCAAAGTTGTTAAAAACAATCTTGAGCTTTTTGAATCCAACAACAGATCTTCAATATACTTCACTTCAATTTTCAAAGTTGGTGATTATTCCACCATGTCAAGAATTCAATTATGGTTATAATACATCAACCAATCAAATTGGTTCATTGTTTATTCAACTTCCTTCATTTTATTTAGGTGGTGAAATGCATTTGAAACGAGATGATAAAGAATTATCAAATTTTGATTTTTCAATGAGAGAAGGTGATTCATTGCATATGAATTGGATAGCATTTCATAATAATTGTCGAATCAAAATTGATCCAATAGAATCAGGTCACCAAATGATTTTAATTTATAAACTGTTAAATCCTACATTGAATAATGAAAATTTTGACTTTGATGAACCTATTTCTTTCTCAGGTGATCTTATTAATTTCATGAATTTGAAGGGATTGAATGAATACTCAATTGCTCTGAATAATTTTGATTTTGATGGAAGAAATTTAAGTTTTGATGATTCATGGATTTTTAAGACTCTTATGGATAATTGGAGTGTCGATATTGAACAATTTGAGGTAAAAAGTAGTCATTTTGACAGGAAATCAAATACTGATTGTTTTATGAATACTAAAAAATTGAATAAGACTTTGGTTGGAAATCAACTTTTTAAATTCAAAATAAAAATGAAAATTAAACATCAATTGCATCAAAAACAATTTGATGTTAAGTTCTGCTTTCAATAAATCGATTTCATTATCCAATCAGATCACAAGTTAGTTTATTCAAAATGAAAAAGAAAATTGACGCGTGTAAATCAACAAATACAGGTAATAATAAACATCATTAAATAATGAGTGAAGAAACCTTGGAATTTTTGGGAAGTAGCTATTCGTTTATAACTGAAATACCTAATGAACTTTTTGAACTTGAACAATTAAAAAACTTAAATTTGGAAGGAAACTATTTGGAAAAGATCCCACCTGATATTAAATATTTAAAAAAACTAGAGACTTTAAAATTATCTGGAAGATTTCATAGTATTCCCAATGAACTAACTGAACTAAAAAATTTAACAAATCTATCATTGGATTTTCAAAGTGAAAAAATTGATGACAATATTTTTTGCATGAATAACTTGAGGAAATTAGAGCTACTGGTATGTGATTGTGTTGAAATTCCGAAAAAAATCAAGAAATTGACAAAACTGAAATCGTTCACTTTTTCTTCAAATTTGAAGACGATTTTTTCAAAAGAAATCATTCAAATGGAGAATTTGACTGATTTAAATGTTTCTGGTAATCCATATTCAGGTAATATTCCTCGGATATTCTTTCAAATGAAACAGTTAAAATCTTTGAATCTGAGTAAAACTTGTTTGATGAAAATATCAATGGAGATTGAGAATTTAGAAAATTTAGAAGTTTTAAACATATCTCAGAATGATTTTTATGAATTTCCTGAACAGATTTTTTTGTTAAAAAATTTAACAGAATTAGATGTCAGTTTCAATTCAATCAACATTTTACCAAAAGAAATCATGAATTTGACAAAACTGGAAAAACTAAAATTAAATTCATGTATATTTGAAGAGTTAACAACTTATTTTCATCTATTTAAATCCTTAAAAGTATTATCTTTAGAGAACAATCATCTTAAAATTATACCAAAATCAATATTTGAATTTACTAATCTGCAAGAATTAAATTTGAAGAAAAATAAATTCACATATCATGATTGGTTACCCAATGACATTGGTAAATTGAAGAAATTAAGATATTTAAGGTTGAGCATGAACAGAATAACCCAATTCCCTCCCGAAATAAAAGAATTAAAATACCTTCAAATTTTGGAAATCGAAAATTGTCATCTAAGATCATTGGATAATATTCATTTTGAGAAATTGGAAGTTTTAAATGTTAAAGAAAATTATATAGAAGAAATTCCAGATCTTTTTTTTTGTGCAACGAAATTGAAATATTTGGATTTTTCTAAAAACAACTTAAAAAGGATTCCAAGGGAAATTGAAAATTTTTGGGATTTAGAATATCTCAGCTTTTCATTCAATCGTCATAGAGTGATACCAAAGTGTATCTTTTATCTAACAAAACTGAAGAATTTTGAGTATAATGGAAATTGTCTCTCAAGACCAGCAATTAAGGCATTTCAAGAATTTTCAAAATTTAAATTTCCAAAAACATATGCTGGTTATTTTAATCCCAAGGAAGATTCAATCTTTAACCAATTTCTTGCTCAACATTTGGATGATGATCACATAGAAAAATATCGTTTTGAAATTGAAGTGATCTTGGACTATTGGAAAACTGGACATTTTTCTTGTAGGTCTTTAGATGATGTTGCCATTCAAAATATTTCAAAAGATGAAAAAATCTCAACTGAATATGACTCAATTTTGTTCCTTGAATATATAAAGAAAGAATCTATTGATGGATTTCATATTTCTCAATTTATTTATGATATAGAGATTGTATTGAAAAAAAGGGAAATCTCTCTCCTTATGTTGAAAAAAAAATCCTTCCATTTTGACTTGAACTTTTCATTCAAATAGAATTATCTGTTTTTTCGGTCTGATAGCACTACATTGATCACTGACAATAATTTTTGGATAGAATTTGACTATTTTATACAATGAAAAGTCTTTTTTTTTTTTTTTGAATGCTCATAACTCTTCACATTTTCTTTCACCAATCAAACCACTTGCATTTTGAATTCGAAAGCAAACAAGATGACCAAAATATCAGAAGTGGACATCAGCAAAGTTAACAATTTTTTAACACCTCTTCTTGTATACTACTATGAAAATATCTCAGAAATCAAAGAAGTAAAACTGATATATGAAAAATATAAACATGTGACAGTCAAAGAAAAAGTACAATTAGAAATGAAATCCAAGTCTCAAAAAATGAAAGATTATGATATTTTAATACCTTCATATATTGAAAAATTTGGTTGTTCTTGTTATGAAAGTTACTTAATTTCAAGAAGAAAACTGTCTTGTGAAAAATGTGGAAGAACAAATCAAGTAAATGTTGAGGAAATATTGAAAACAAAAAATTGGATTCAAAAACATTATAGGATACAAAACTTTCAATTCAATTCAATCATCCAAGAGGCACATGATTTTTATGAAATATTTGAAAATAGAGCCAAAACAAAGTCTTGGAATTCATTAAATTCAAAAGAAAAACAAGTCCAACAAATGTTATTTATAGATTATCAAAATTACTTGCCAATTTTAATTCAAGAGAGTATTTTTCAAAACAAAATTTTGCCATTTGTTACTTCTTTTGAAACATTTTTTGTGAAAATGAAAAATCATCATGAAAAAATTATGAAGTCAATTTTATATTTAAATGAAGATATATTTAATGAATACAAACAAAAATCAAATTTAAAAAAAGAAATGACAAGACAATTTGATAATATTCCAACAATCATTAATTCACCAATTCTTTATTCACCAAATATTGGTAATTTCAGTCAAGAATCATCACCTGAAGTTTTACAATATGAATTTAATTTCAATGGAAAATTTGAGCTTCCATCAGATGACGATGAAGATTTTCAATTTTCTTCAAATAATTTTCTTCAGAATATGAAGAATTCAAATGAATCTGTAAAATTCAGAAATATATCACCCGAAGTGAAATTCAATGGTGTGAGATGCTTCTCAAATTCATTCATTGAAGTGAATGAAAAACTTAATCAAAATTTTTCAAATTTTTTAAACTCACTAAAGACATTAATGAAATTAAAAGAAATTGATGAATATTATTTACCTCTTTATAAGGAAGAATCTAAGAAAGAATTTTTGATTTCTATTCTTTCTGGTTGTTTTGATTTCAAATTTGAAATTTTAAATTTTCGTATTGAGATGAAGGAAATGTTTGAAACTCCAATACTCGTAAAAGATGGATATACTACAAAAATTTTAATGAACGAAACGATTACAAATTATTTGATAGATATGAATCAACCATTGGACACGATTGGATGTAAAGTTACTTTGAAGAAAAAATTTGATTCATCAAACACAAAGAATTGCGATATAAAGTTCATATTTGAATAAAATTTTTGTTGTTTGAATGAATCCTTATTTTTTTCTTTTTTTGGAATGAAAAAAAAAAACACATGATGTTTTAGTTACCAAATTAAGTAAATAGGATTCTTTCCTAAATGAGAGATTCATTTCGAAACAAATAAAAAACCGATTTAATAAAAGTATATTTAAATACACTAATTATCCCAATCTGAATCACTTGAGTCACTTTCAGAATGAATTTGTTGTCTAATTTGATCCAAAGAACTGAAAATCATCACTTGTAAATCTAATTTTTAATTAAGAAAAATATCTCACCATTCTTTTCATCACTAGACAAATCATTGATATTTACCTTCATATTTTAATATTTCAAAAAAGCCTTACGAATGAAGATGATTTTTCTTTTGGTTTAACTTTTTTTAAATCTTCTAAACTTACATTTCGGATTGACGTTGTGAAATCATAATTATCAGAATTTGGTGTTGGGTCACTCATTTTAAATAAATCTGTCTTTGCAATTGGAGCTTGAGGGATGGAATTTTTCACTGTATGTTGTCTTTTAATAATCTCCATTGAAGATAAAACAACATTTGCTGTTTCTGGTGCTTTTAATTCATTTTCATTTATCCCAACTTTTTCAAAAAATTTCTTCCAATCATCTGGAATTTCGTCAATCTACAAGAAAAATAATTTCTTTAAAAAAAAGGAAAATTAATACCATAAAGTTATGATTTGAATCACTACCAATATGAAAAGTATGTTTAACATTTTTTGGATTTGAAATATTCAACTTTTTTGGTGATTGAAATTTTGGAGTTTCTGGTTCTTTTCTTCTTGGAGACAGAAAATTCTTTGAAATAGTTTCTTGAAAATTTTTGATTTTGAATAATGTAGTGGATGTTTTGCTTTCCAAAATTTGAATAAATGATTCGAAATTTGTTTCTTCAGCAAAACAAATACCCATCAGAAAATCCTTTTGAAAAATTTAGAAAAAATATATGTACACGACAAGCCAAAGAATAAAAATTGGTTGATAATTTTTCAAGTTTTGAATTTGGCAATATATCAGATTCATAAATGATTTTATACTCTTCAAATGAAATTAAACGGAGTTTAAAGTTGTTTGAATGAATTTTGGATTTGATTATCAGTAAATAACCAGCTTTTTTATTTTCCCAAATTCTTTTTGAAGAAGCAAAATAAAGTCTTGCAACCGTTCCAGAAATTACTTTTTCTACTTTTCTGGTTGTTGTTTTGGAGATCAAATAATTTTCAAGAGGGTTGATAATTGAATCAATTCTTTTCATTGTTGGTTGAAATTGGTTATCGGATAATTGGAACCAATGATTTGATTTTGATGTTTGTTGACATTTTTTTTGGATGAAGAATTTGTCCAATCGTGTAATAGGATAACCAATTTAGAAATGTGAAAAGCCATAAAGAGACATTTTTACTGTCCAATCATAATGTCCAAACTTTTCATTTTGTTTTTGTTTCATTTTTCTTGCGGCTATGTGGTCAAAGGAAATATTGGATTGATGTGGATCACCAAAGGAGAAAAATTCAGCACACAAGTAGTTTCTAAAAGTTATCAAAGATATCATATCGTTGCCTTTTCAAAAAATAGAAACTCAACGAACAAAATGAAGTCATCAATATGGAAAACCACTTTTTTCATTGGAGCATCAACCATTCACATTTTCTGAATCAATAACGACTATTATAGACATCAATGAAGGTTAAACTATTCATTGGTTGAACTTATTTATTTTATGTTCCTAGATGCATTTCTCTGGTGGTTTCAAGTTGGGTTCATCATGACTTTATCCATAAGAAATTTTATTAATTCATTTTTCAGAAAGAGAAAAAGGGGAAAATTAATCGAGAAATTGCTATTGAACTCTGAGTTTCATGAAAATTTTAAGAAATTTTCAGAAACAGAATGGGCTCAAGAAAATATTCAATGTTATGATGATATTCAAGAGTTAAAAAAAAATCCAACAAAAGAAAAGGCCAGTTATATCATTTCGACATATTTCAATGGTGCTTCGTCTGAGTTGGAAGTAAATGTTTCTTGGAATTTGATAACTCCTGTAGTTAAAGGTGTTTCGGATGGTGATTTTGATAGGTGGCTTTTTCAGCATTTGGAACCAGTTGTATCGAATATGTCAAACACTTTTTCAAGGTACGCTGCTACAAGAGAATACAAAGAATTCATCTTTAAAAATGAAGCTTTTAGTGACAATATTACAATTGCTTGAGATAGAAAATAAAAAGGAAAATCTATTTCAATTTTCTCAAATCAAATTTGGAAATTTGCATATCCACTTAAGAAACTTCTAATTCCCAACAACCAATCAACAATGCTCAATTTTTCAACGTTGGTGTTCGTATTGTTGTTTTTCAACGTTTCATGTTATGTAGTTCAAGGAAATATAGGTATCGTGTGGACAACAATTGGTGACAAAATAAACATTCAAGTTGTTTCAAAAAGCTATGAAGGGTATCACTGCATAGCTTTTTCGAAAAATGAAAACTTCAGCAACACTTATTTCTTCACAAATCAAATAGTAAATCTACATCAAAAAATATCCACTTTTGAAGGAAATTTTACTGAATATCAAAGCATAAAAGAATCTGATATTTTTTATTTTTTACATTTTGATGATTTCAATGACTATCCAATTCCAAAAGGTGAACAAAATTTATGGACAACTTTAGTATTCAATAAAACTAGAGTAATGCAATATTTCAATGGAACAAAAGTTTCAATTTTTGTTGGAAGTCATCAATACGGAAAACAACCTTCTTTCCTAGACAAAGAACCATTCAAGTTTTCACAAAAATTTAAATCTCAAATAGACTTGAACAGAGGTAAACATTCAGAATACTAAATGGTCAATCTAAGATGGTTCAAGTGATTGGTTGACTAACAGAATGTTTCAAAGACTTTCAGATGCTTCTATTCCTTCTGTTGTTGTTATGGGTATTATTTATTTTATTCCAATGATTATATGTATCATGTTAACAGGATGTGGAATTCAACCGATAAAATCAAGAGCATGGATTCCAGTTTATGCATCACTGTTCTTTTTTTTCAGAGACCTATCTTCAATTTTTCATTTTTTTTCAATTGAACAATACATTTACAAATGTTATTCAAATTATTTATTCAATTTACCATTTAGATATTCATCATTTGTTCTTGTTATTTTGACATTTTTACGATTTGTTGTTATTGCAAATTTAAACAAAAGAAAATCGTTGAAAGCAGAAAAACGTTTACAAAGTTCAAAGGTCACAAAGTTGTTTTACAAAATGTTGAAATATTCCACTCATCCATTATTTATTCTCATCACATGGATTTTAACAGTTGCTTTCTTTATGGTTTTAAATGTCATTTTATTGACGACCAATGCATGTGAAACAACATCATCCTCAAATATTAACACATACGTTCAATTTGGAGTTTTTGGCTTCATGATCATCACATTGGTTATCATTGGTTTCATTGATATTTGTCTCAATATCAAAGAAATTTTTTCTAGATGCGGAATTTGGAAGTTATTTGCTCAACAAGATCCATTTTTTTTCAGAGTTGAACTTTACATTTTCGGGTTACTCGTTTGCGCTCCCTTGTACGTCATCATAACATTTTCTACTTTAATTCTTCCAATTCCAAGATTCTTTGAATTGGTGTATTACATGTTTTTAGATGCTTCAATTTGGTGGTTTCAAGTTGGATTCGTCATGACAATATCATTAAAAAATTTGATCGTTTCCTGTTTCAGAAAGAAAAAGAGAGGAAAATTGATTGAAAAATTATTGACTAATTCTGAATTTCATGAAAAATTTTTGAAATTTTCAGAAACCGAATGGGCTCAAGAAAACATCCTTTGCCACGATGATATTCAAGAGTTCAAGAAAAATTCGACAATCGAAAAGGCAAATTATATTATTTCTACATATTTCAATGGTACTTCATCTGAATTAGAAGTTAATATTTCTTCATTGCAAATATCTCCAGTTACAAAAAGTATAGCAGATGGAGAGATTGATTCGAATCTGTTTGAGAATATTCAAAGAGTTGTTGTGAGTAATATGTCAGATACATTTTCAAGATATGCTTCTACAAGGGAGTACAAAGAGTTTATATTCAAAAATGAAGCATTTGGTTCAGATGTGACTTTGGGATAAGATCAATTTCAAATTTGAAGATTTATTTAATTGGACAAATTATACAATGGGAAAAGTCAGCCAAGGAAGACTAAGAAGTGGAAAAGTTAGACGTCACACACCACAAGTAGAAAAAAAAGAAAAAGAAAAACCAAGAACAGGAAGAGCAAAAAAAAGAATTTTGTGCGAACTACGAAAAGATATAACCACAGAAGAAAAATTGAGACAAAAATTTGTCAGTAAAAAACAATAAATTTTCAACAATAGAACTAAATTTAAATCCGGGCCTACACAACAATTTTCTGAATTCTGATTCGTCAATTTTTTTTCACAAAGGCTCAACATGAAGTACTTAGTGCATACTTTAATTTTGTTTTTGATCCAAGGAATTTACTACATCATTTATAATCCACCACTGTTCATTAGTCTATACCCAAAAATTTTAATAATTTTTTTGTCACTTCAAATAGTCAATTTACAATTAACAGAATTGACTTTTCTGATTGACACTCAATATTTCACCTGTTTTTTAATATTTATTTATTATCACTTCATTTCAAAACCGATTTTTTTTGTTATTATTTGGATATTTTCAATTCAACTCTCTATTGCAATTGTACTGAATTTAAAAAAATTTAATTTTAGAAATTTTCAAGAAAGTTTGAATACTTTTTTATTTTTGATGCCTTTGTATTTTTGTTTTTGTTCAAGATGGTTCATTACTGACATAGAAGAGAAGAAAAAAATATCCGAATTAGGTATGGATCTATTTCAAATTTTTCCGTCAATTTTTTGGACAAACTTGATTTTATTCATTCAAATTATAATATACACTGAAATATATCCATATCTAAAAATCAAAAAGAGTCAAAATTCATTGTACATTTGGGGATTCAAATTGAAATTCTTTTTTAAAGATCATTTTGAGCGTCAATATGAATTTATCACTGGATATTGGAACATGTTCTTCCCTGGTGATTTTACCGGTATAATTATGACCATTTGTTATTTTTTATTTCATGAATTGAGTTGTATGTTGGCCGTGTTTTTACTTTGGAATTTTAATGTTCATTTGTTGTTGTTTATATTTGTTCATATGACTTTATTATACAACACACTTTTTTAAATAAATTTTTTATTGTTTGATATCCTTATAGGAAATAAAAGTCACATAAATAGACCAACAAGCACCAATGAAATTGATGAATAAAATTCGATAATTTAGAGGAACAAAATAAAAATTGACAAAATTTACAGCAGGCCAAATTTTACATGAATTTATAAAAATTGGTAATAAATCCTTTTTGATTTTTTTTTCAGTCTCTTTTAACACTTTAGAAAAACCTTGATCGTAATATGCCAAAAAATTGACATAAAAAAACAAACTGGCGTTCATATAAGGAGCAACAGTTAGTTGATTGACAAATGTTTTCAATAATACTGTTTTCACATTTTTTTGTTTGAAAATCTTGTCAAGAAATTTATACCAATTGTACAAGACTATTCCTGAAAAAATGGTGCCATATGCTGACATTTTTAAAGTCCTTAATGCTGAGTATTTTTTTTCTGTATTCCGTTTTTCAAAATATTGAGCTCCGACGTCGCCTGTTTTTGTTTTTTTAATGATGTTTCAAGTAAGGTTACCAAAAACTGCTGTGGTTGAGGCAGTTAAAGACATAGTGGTTTTTGGATATTTTTCCATGCAGTATGCATACTTTTCTAATATTCTTTTCATTTTTTTCTGTTTTTGTTTGTTCGGAGGTGCACAAATCGATTGTGAAAAATCTCCATTTTATTGGTTGGTTTCATTTGGTATTTGAATGGAAGAAGAAAACGAAGATCTCTTTTTTCTTAACTTTGAATCTGTTTATGATGACACACCAGAACGAATTATTTCAAAAGAACAAGTAATTGAACCGTTAAATGTTCAAACAGAAAATTGGTTTTTGAAAGAAGAAAACTTCGAAGAATTGACAGATGAAAATAGTCATGTTTTAAAAAAAGTGATTGAGTATTATTATTTAAAAGAAAATTATGAAAAAAGTTTAAAATTTTGTGAAATTTTTATCACAAAAAAAAATGAAAATTCAAAATTAAAATATACAAAAGAATTGGAAGAAACAACTTGTAGAGTATATATGAAATGTAAAAAATTTAAAGAAGCTCTTGATTTATTTGATAATTCCACCATACTCCACCGTAGTTCAATTTTATCACTCAAAGGTAAATGCCACCAAGAAATGGAAAATTATGAAGAAGCTATAAAATTATATCAAGAAGCTATATTCATAACCAATTCAAAATCACCTTCATACTTGACAGATTTATCTTTATGTTTTGAAAAAGTCAATAGAAAAGAATTGAGTATTTTAATTTCAAATTTGGACAATTTTTCATTTCAAAAACTTGAGAACTTAAGTTCTGAAGAAATTGCATTTTTCAAAAAATTGTTGAAAAAAATTCAATAAACTTTTTCATGCGTGTAACTTTTTAATTGGATAAAAATGACTTCACTTGAAGACTTAATTGACGACGACGAATTTGAACCTTTGGAATCCAATTTACTAAATGTTATTGAAGACAAAGAATTACAGTGGGTATTTGTAGGTGGTAAAGGAGGCGTTGGTTCGAAATAAAAAAAAAAAATTAATTTTTTTTAAAAAAGGAAAAACAACCGTTTCTTCATCAATCGCTGTACAATTAGCAGCAAAAAGAGAATCAGTTTTGATTATTTCAACAGATCCAGCTCACAATTTAAGTGATGCTTTTTCTCAAAAATTTTCAAAATCTCCAACTCTTGTTGAAGGTTTTAAAAATTTATTCGCAATGGTAAAATAACAATTAAAAATTCAACAAAAAAAAAATAGGAAATTGATCCAAATTTTGATACAGATGAAATGTTTGGTGATTTTGTTTCTCAAAATTCATCAATGAAAGGATTAATTAAAGATTTAGCTGGTTCAATGCCTGGAATGGATGAATTAACTTCTTTCATGGAAATTATGAAATTAGTCAAACAAATGAAATTTTCATGTGTAGTTTTTGACACAGCTCCAACAGGTCATACCTTAAGACTTTTAAGTTTACCTTCTTTATTTGATAATGGAATTGGAAAAGTATTTCAAAGTGGATTAGTTGGTCAACTTTCATCTATGTTTACAAATATGGATACTGATAAAATGCAAGAACAAACAACAGGTCTTAAATCATTGGTTGAAGATGTATCAAGACAATTCAAAGATCCAGTAAGAATTGGATTGGAAATTAATTTAATTGGTTAAATAGAATTTATGCACATTTGTTTGTGTTTGTATTCCTGAATTTCTTTCGGTTTATGAAACTGAAAGATTAGTTCAAGAATTGACAAAAAATGGAATTGATAGTCATAACGTAGTTGTTAATCAAATCGTTTTTCAATCTAAAACAAGTACTTGTGAATCTTGTAAATCAAGAGTTAAAATTCAACAAAAATATTTAAACCAAATTTTTGATTTATATCAAGATTTTCACATCGTACAATTGCCACTTTTAGGATCTGAAGTTAGAGGTGTTGAAGCTTTGAAACAATTTGGTGAAAATTTAACATCTTCTTATCCTGAAAAATTTCAAAAAGAAGAGGATCTCAAGAAATAAAGTATTACTTCCGAAAGATGAAAAAAAGAAAATGTATTGTTAAACTTGAGATGACCAGTCTAAAATGATATTTTGTGCTTTTTGAATATCATTGTTTGATGCTTCTAAACTGAATTTAATGATTTTTTCATCCAGAACATCATTGATATGTTCTTCAGAGAAGTTTAATAATGCACTGTATGCGATTTTATCATAAACAAAAGTGCCTTTGTCGCCATCCATTTGCATATCTTCAAGACAGTTTTCAATTAATTTCTCAATGACAAATGTTTCTTTCTTAATCTTATCAATTTTGGAATGATCATCCAAAAGTTTGAAACATTCATTCATTTTTTCTGTCAATTCTTTTCTGTTGTAAATGAAAGTTTTCACTTTTTGTTTTGTTGAACAATAACTCCATTTTAAAACAATCCTCGCTTTGAGTAATATGTTGACAATGGATTGATTTTGAATAATTTCACTGAAAACTTCCAAGAGTTCCTTTTCATCTTTTTGAATTTGTATCTGAGTTTGCAGTTCAAAATCTAAACCAGTGGGTTTCAATTCTTCATTGAAAGTTTCATTTTTCCATGAAAATGAATGAGAGCATTTACAAGTCATATGGTCACATCCTCCATTTTTTTCAATTCCTTCCCCACATTTTGGGCATTTTTTGATCCTTGTTCTCAATTTTGTTCTTTCTATTTTATAATGATTTTTTATATATTTCATTTCTTCACAGGTAATACTATCATGAGCTTCTTCTAAACAAATGTTACAAAAATATGTTCCACAATCATCACATTGATCAGAGTTCCCATTCTCTTTTTCAATAATTTTTTGACATTTTGGCCCAGGACAGAACTTGAATGATGGATCATCCTGAATCATTGAATTGATTTGTTGATTTTCGTACTTTTCTAAAACTTGTTTGTCAATTTGAATTGACTTGATGATTGATTCTTGATTAACTATTTTTTCACATTTTGAAAATGGACATTTATAGAAACGTTCTCCATCATTAATTTTTGTTTCCATTAATTTTTCCCAGCACTCAATACATGCAAAATGTGAGCATGACATTCCAAGTAATTCTTTTTCTTCAAAACATATTGAACAAAGAGATACTGGTTTTGTTTTCATCTCTTGTTCTATATGTAAAGAAGTAATGAATTCAACTGGGTTGTGTTCGTATAACTTCATCAACATTTCATTTTCATTCCATTTAAAAACTTTCATAAGAATTAAAGTTACTGGTTTTGACAAGTCATAGTGGTCTGTCAATTTTTTAAGTTGTTTTTCTTTTTTAAGAACTAATTCTCTTCTGCTGTGAGTTTTTTTTTTTTTGGTAACTCTTCTCATCATTTTTGTTGTTTTTGTTGTGTTGAAAACTGAGTTGAAATCACTTCTATTTATGGTTCATTTTCACAAAATTCAGTTGCCAATCAAAAACATACATGAGCAAAAAATAAACTTTGACATATTTTACATTTATTTTTCTATTTTTTTGGAATTCTCATCTATCTTTTTTCTCATTGTTTTTTATTGGTCCGTAGTTTTCTTCCATTTCACATTTTGTGTTCAAAGATGCTCTACGAGAAAGAAACTCTTTTGTCTTCAGAAAAAAAACAAAAAAAAACTAAATTTTCAAATTTATTTCAAAGAAGGAAAGTTTTAAATGAGAAGAATCTACCGGATTACATAAAAAAATCAACAGAAGTCAATATCGAAGAAAAAAAATTTAATTTTTATTCATACATTAAAGTGTGGAACGAAATATTACAAACACTGGTAAACAAAATTTGAAATTAAAAAATGAAAAGTTATCAATAGCTTTCACAATCATGTTTGTCATTCAAAACTATCAAGTTTTAAATCATAATAAGAACACTATCGCTTATGATGTTTTAGATCTTTGTCTGTGTTCTTGTTTTTTATTTCATTGGATAGTTGATTGGTTTTTATCTCGAAACAAGTATTTAAAAAATTTTTCTCATTTTTTGAAGATGTTGGTATGTTATTAGTTTTAATTCAGTTCTTGATTATATCTCAATTATACCAACTCTGGGTATTTCAATTGGTACTTTAGCAGGTTTTGATTTGGCAAGTTATTCATGGCTTCAATTGATCAGAATCATGAGATTATTTCGTTTATTCGTTTTATTTTATGATATCAATAGAATTTCATTATGGTCTTCTGTGAAATGTAAATTTCAATTCAATTCTTATGTTTTATGATAGCAACAATCAAAAAAGCTGCTACTTTGATTCTAACAATTATTACATTAATTTTACTATTCTCAGCGATTCTTCAAGCAATAGAGAATGCATTGAATCCAGATCAAATCATTTATTTTCATGATGCTGTTTATTGGATGTGTATTGTATGATTTAAAAAATTCTAATTTTTTCAAGACTTTATTGTCCATTGGTTATGGTGATTATACCCCTAAAACCACACCTGGAAAATTTTTTGTAGTGTTATTTGTTATTCTGGGAATCATTTTAATTCCTTATCAAGCAACAAAATTAATTCAATTGGTTATTTCAGGAAGAAGTATGTTCAATTTCTCTAATAATTTTCATCAGAATTTTATCATCAATATGTTCATTTGAATCTCAAGAAACATATTATTGTAGGTGGATACTCTCCGTATGAAGATATTGTACTTTTTATTGAAGAATTCTATCATGAAGTAAAATTTGAAAAAATTAATATTTTTAGCAACATGATCATGAAACATCCAAAATTGAAAAAATGATTTTAGTATTCAATAATATGGAATTGGTAAAAAAACTTGAAAGACAATTTTATTCGTCAGCTTATGAAAAAAATATCATTGTCCATTTTGGTGATTTGACAGTCAGACTATTTGTTTTTTTTTTAACTTTATTCAAGAAATTTGAACAATTAGAAATGTTGAATACAGATCATGCTGTTGCTGTTTTTTTGTTATCATCAACAAAAGATGAAGAATCTTCAAAAGAAGATAGCTCAGTTCTTTTAATGGCCAAGACTATCAAGAATTATAGAAATGTTCTTCCAATTTATGCACAAACTCTTAACCTAAAATACAAAGAATTTCTTCTTCAAATTGGTGTTAATGTGGTTATTTGTCTTGATGATTTCAGATACGTAAAACAAAACTTCTAAAAATAATAGAAAATACTTGGACAATCATTGGTATCACCCGGTTTGGCCTCATTAATTGGAACTCTTATTTCATCACATTCATTTAAAGAAGATATTATCAAAAAAGAAAAAACTCCTTGGAAATCAGAATACTGTAAGTTTTTTTCTAGACTAATAAAATAAGATCATGGAGCAATGACTGGTATCTATAAAACATCAATATCTTCATATTACAATAACTATGATTTTATTGAGTTCGCAAGAGAATGTAAATCAAAATTTGACATTTACGTATTTGGTATTGAAACAAAAGGATCTAAAATTGAAATAAATCCTGGAAAGGGATTCAAAATTTCATCAGGTGATTTTGCATTGGTTTTTGCATTGAGTGAGTATCATTCAAGAGCAGTATCATTATTCAAAAATGATCCATATGATTCTGAAGTTCTAATTGATCATGATGATGAATATATCATTGACCAATCAGAGAGTTTTCGTCATAGTAAAAAAATTGATGATATTATTGAAATAGATAATTCACAATTAAAAAATGTTAAATATGACTCCAATGAATCAGAAGAAAGGATTAAGAAAAAAACAATTTTTGAATTAATTAAAATTGTAGCTCCAATTGATTATTTGAATTCAAATTTGAAGAATTGCTCAGAAGAAGAAAGAGAAACATTCTATGAAAAAGTTGTTCAAAATTTTCAATTATTGACACTTGCAAGAAAAAAAGAAGCATTCCATATGAAAAAAACAGAGTTAAAACAATTGAAAAATCATATCATCATTTCAGTTTGAAATATTGATTCTTTTTATACTTTTTAAAAGGGTGACATTACAGGATCATTGTACTTATGTTTGACTTTGAGATTTAAAGAACGAAAGAATGTTCCAATCATCTTATTGTATGATTTCAAAAAAGATTCTGATGAGTATAATCAACTGTATCGACAAATGAAATTTTTTGATGAAGTTTATTTTGTAAAAGGTACCTCAAGTTCAAGAGAGAATTTGAAATCATGCTCAATTGAAAAATGTAAAGTCTTTATTTTCATTGCTTCAAATGATATAAATATCGTGAGAGATTCACAAACTGTACAAACTTATTTGACGATTCGGTCTATTGGAAAAATTCGATTTGTCTTGGAAATTGGTATTTTTGATTTTTTTTTTTTTTTACTTTTTAGTTGATCAAAATAGTGTTGAATTTTTTTCTGATAGAAAAAAAATTTTCAAAAAAAGTGCTTGGGGAGCAGCTAAAGAAGAGAATTATGTGTTTTCACCTTTATTTGTTTCAGGGAGATTGATTTCTTGTGCAAATTTAATGGATAAGCTTTTATGTCAATCATTTTTCAATCCTTCATTACCAAAGATTATTGAGTATTTTTGTGGATTAGGTGAGTTATTTTCTAATTCAGATCAACCTTCAATTAAGTCAATTGTTCTTCCAGAAAGATTTATTAACAAAACTTTTGATGAATGTTTTGATCAACTTTTAGATGAATCAGTAGTTGCATTAGGTATTTACAGAGAAAGAAAAAAAAATGAAAATGAATACGAATATGTTTATTTGAGTCCAAATTCAGATGCTGTTTTGAATAAAAAAGATAAACTATTTGTCATTGAATCATTGAACAAGAATATGGGAAATGTAACAACTGAAAGTATTGAAATGAAACCAAGAGTCAGTAAAACACACTCTGCATTTGATTATGAAAGTGTAAAAGAATTTAGTTTAAATTTTGATTAAACTTTTTTTTAAACCAACCAATTTCTTCCATCTTCTCTACCAATCATGTCTGAAATTGAAAAAGCAAGAGTGTTGTTAAGTGAGGAATTAAAAGAATGTCAAAAACTTGATTCAGTCACAATCAAAACATTTGGTGATTGGAATTGGGAAGTCCATCTTCAATTTGATAAAAAAACCACACTAGGAAAAGATTTGTTCGTTCATTCTTTAAAATTTAATACAAAAAATGAATCAATCATTTTAAATTTTAATTTTAATTCAAATTTTAATCAACAAGTAAAAAAACTTCATAAACTAAAAAAAAGCCACCTGTGTAAAAAAAAAAAAAAAAATTAAAAAATAAAAAAGTGTTCGTATGGTCAAACCAAGACTTATCAGTTTAACTGGAAATGTATCAACATCAGGTACATTTGTATCTCTTGATATAATCACTGAAAAAGGTTGGAAAAAATCAGACAAAACAGTTGCTTCCATTATTAAAGAAATTAAAAATGAATTAGTGAATAACTATGCTACCATTGATATGAGAGTTTCAAAAGGATATAATACAATGAAGACTTTACAACAAGAAGACAGAATGATTCAAAGAGAATTTGAAAGAAACAAAATTTCAACAACAAATAATTTCAATCAAAGTTACAGAGTAGTTGCTTCAAAAAATGATACTGAAACCGGTGATAATATTATACTACCAAAATCTGCAAGTAGTATAATCAATCAAAGTGAAAAACCTTATATATTCGAGATCAAGGGATCAACAACAAGAATTTATGGTATGTCAAATAATGAGCTTATTTCATTTATAGGTGGTTCTGGATATAGAAATATGGAATTTACCGCACCTAAAGGTTGTGTTATTTTACCTAAATGGATGATGAGAAGTTTATTCATCAAAGAAGGAGAATCTGTTGATGTGAGAAGTGTGAAACTATCAAAGGTAAAAAAAATGAAAAGTTGAAATCAAATAGGGAAAATATTGCAAAGTTCAACCACAATCTAAAGAATTCTACAAAATTGAAAATCATCAAAAATCATTGGAATCAATGTTGACCAGTAAAATCCTATTCCTATAACTTTTGGTAGATTTCAGAACGTTAACAGAAGGTCAATTTTTACCTTTAGTAGAAGGTGACAAAACACATTGGGTTGAAGTTTTAGATTTAAAACCTTCAAAAGCTGTTATTATTGATCCAGGTCGTGATAAGTATATTGATTTAGTGATTGATTTTGCTCCTGCGATAGATTTTGATGATTCTGAAGAATTTACAAATGATCCTGTTGATGATAAAATTCAAGATGTTCAATTACCTCCAGAACCTGAATCACCATTTTCCGGAAGAAGATTAGGGAATTCATCAACTGTCTTTGATGACAAAGATGGAATTTTCTGCTCAAATTGTGAATTAATTATACCTAAAGATAAATATAAAATGCATGAAATACATTGTTCAAGAAATGTTTATAAGTGCAAAGAATGTAATGTAACAATGTTAACACATGAAAGAAAAGATCATGATTATCTCTATCATCGTAAAATCAAATGTGAATGTGGTGAAGAGGTATCTAAATCGTCTTTAAAGCTACATAAGTTATCTAAATGTGCGGAAAGAATCAGATTTTGTTCATATTGTAAACTGATATTGAATGAATCTCAAAGAGAAAAACATGAAAAAATTTGTGATAAAAAACCAAAGGAGGAGGAAAAAATAAAAGAAGAAAATTCATTAATTGGAAGAAGAGATGATGAAAGTAACTCATTAATTCGAAAAAGGGATGAAAATGATGATAAACCAATCATAGAAAAGCCAAATGAAAACAAAATTGAAAATTTGAAATGTGAAACATGTGGTAGAACATTCCCGAGTGATAGAATGGCAATGCATAAAGTCAGATGCAAATAAGAAAAAATTAAAAATAAAAATTTATTTTTAAATAATAATTTGATTGGTCATTTGAATAAATTTCCATTGGTCAGTTTTAACTCAATTTTTATTGGTTTTAGTAAGGGATGACCAAAGACGAGAACAGTGTTGAGTTGGAAGATGAAGAAGAAAGACTCGCAAAAGAAAAGAAAATAAAAGAAGAACAAGAACAAAATCTTGTTGATGATTTAAAACCACTTTTCAATGATAAAGACTCTTGTGACGTTACTTTTCTAGTTGGAGATATTTCAAAAAAAGAAGAACTCAAACCTTGTCATGCACATAAAATTATATTAGCTGCAAGATGGTAACCTTTTTATTCTTTCATTTTTTAAATTTTAAAGTCCATTTTTTAGAGGTTTATTTTTTATGGGTTTCAAAGAAACAAAAATGAAAGAAATCAAAATTCCAAATATATCATATGACATTTTCGTATTATTTATTGAATACCTTTATACTGGAAATATTTTAATTACAAAAGAAATTGTTATGCAACTTTTACCTGTAGCTGATCAATACAACGTTGATAATTTAAGAAGGGGTTGTTTTGAATTTCTTGTTAAAAACATAAACAAAGATTCTGTTATTCAAATGCTTTTAGAAGCACAAGATGGTAAATATCGTTTTAATTGTGATGAACTCATTTCAAAATGTTTGAAATTTATTGAAAAGAATACTTCTGATGTTATAAAAACACCTCAATTCTTTTTATTTGAAGAACGTACTGTTTTAGAAATGGTTCAATCAAATAACTTAAATGTTGAAGAAATTGATTTATTTAAAGCTATAATAAGGTAACAAACCTCTTAACAAAAAATTAATTTTTTTTTTTTTTTTTTAGATGGGGTAATTATAGAAGAAGAGATTTAAATTGTACTACACCTTTAACAGAAATTGTTCAAAATTTAGTTCCTTATATTCGTTATCCTTTAATGTCAGGTCCTGATCTTGTAAACGTTGTTAAACCATGTAAAGTTGCTCCTGAAGATTTATATATTGCTGCTTTAGAATTTGTTAATGCACCTGAACATATTACACCAAATGGTCTTCAATATAAAGAACGTTCAGGTGAAGGAAGGTACAAAAAAAAAAAAATTAACTGTATAGTCATTTTCACTGGTCATTTGATCGTACTGAACAAATGAAACAATTTGAATACGTTGATAAATCAAAAAAGATGAGTTTCAAAAAATTGGCTTATTCAGATTGGACTAACTGTTTTGTATTTGGAAGTCAAACATTAAAGAGTGGAATTCATTATTGGGAAATTAAAGTTGATAAAACACAAGGTTTAGATGGATGTTATTTTGGTGTTACTAAAGATAAACAAACTTCATATTATTCCAATGATATTTGTTGTGGAGGTTCAGGTGGAAAATATAATTGTCAAGGATCTGATATTTATGCTTCACAAGGTGATAGATTAGGTGTTAAATTAGATTTTAAAAAGTTGAAACTTACATTTTATAGAAATGGTTCTCCTGCTGGAATTACAGCTACTCTCTCAAAAGGTCAAAGTTATACTCCTGTTATTCATATTTATTATCAAAATGATCAGTATACTTTAGATTTTCCAAAAAAAATTCCAAAAGATTAAACTTTTTGATTTTTATTTTGTTCAATTCAATCTCAGAATGGATTATTGAAGTATTTTGAAAGCACGTTGAAAAGTTCTCTATGTATTCATTGGTGGAGTTTTATTGTCCAATCAATTGGGTTAGCCGACAAAGAATTATCCAATAAATTTGATTGAATTTGACCAATCAGGATTCATCGGCGTCAGTCAACGGTATCAAAATGCAAGTTATTCAAGTCCTCACTTTAATTGCTTTATTTTCATTTGCTTTTGCTCAATCACCAATTAGTGTTATCTCAAGAAATTATTACGTTGGAGGTAGTTTCAACAATGTTAAACAATACAATCTTACAACAAAAACATATTACAACGTCGCAGCAAAAAATCTTGCTAGCTTCAACGGTAAAGATGGACTCTGGTCAGCAGTTGCTGGAACAGGTACAAATGGTGTTGTTGAAACAGTGAAAGTTGATTCAGTAAGAAAAATAATTTTTTTTTTAACAAAATCTTTAAGTGTTTAAATATTTATATTGGAGGTTCATTCACAACAGTTGACGGTGTTACTACAGGTCCAGCTGCTAAATATGATTTAAAAACAAAAAAATGGACACCAGTTCATGGAAGTACAACAGTAACACTTCCAAACTATACAGGCAGTAGAGTTGTTTACTCAATTTCAGTTGATTGTGCAAATAGTCCAACAAGCACAGATTGTCCATGTGACGTCTATCTTGGAGGAAAATTCTCAGCTACTTTTAAAAACGCAGCAGGTGATCAAACAGCTACAAATGTAATTAAATATGATTACAATAATAAAGAATATGAAGCACTTGGTGGACCAAATAACGGCTTAGATAGACATAGATCTGGAACAACAGGAGCATCAGTTTATGCTATTTATAAAAAAGGTTTTGGTGTTTTCCAAACTCCTTTGAGATATTTATGGGTTGCTGGAAATTTCAACAATTCATTCAACAGATGGGATAAAACAGCTAAAACATGGGGTTTCTCAAAAACAACAACTGCTGCTGGATTTGATTCAAGTGCTGTTATTTATGATATGTATTACAAAACTGGAATTCTCTTTGATACTGATGTAATTTATCTTGGAGGTTCATATACTCACTCATCAACTGGATGCAAAAACATTTGTGAATTTGATTATAAACAAGAAACATTCTCAAAAGTTGCTAAAACTGATGTTACTTCAACAGTTTATCAAGTTGACTATGTTACTGTTAACAGTAGATTAGTTATTGGTACATCTGCTGAAACTGATGGTCTCAAAAGAATGAGAGCTGTTAATAGTCCTTCAACAACTGCTACATGGGTTAATTATGGAGAAGATCAATCAGACCTCACAAGACCTGTTAGATCATTATCAGCTTGTGGTTCAGCACTTTGTCATGTTGGTTCATATGCATATGTAGCTTATAACTCAAAAGATACAGTTCCAAGTAGTGATGAAGTTATTCGTTTCTGGTCATCAGACGTAAAAAGAGCACAAAAATTCGGTGATGGTACTGATGGTCAAGCTAGAGTTATTGTGCCAATTGTTGCTGCTGCAAACTCAGTTATTATTTCATTTGCTTCAATCTTCATTATGGTCATCTTTGCTCTCGTTTATTAGATAAACTTTTTTTTGACCAAACACTTCCTTGTTTTTTTTTCGAATTCGAATGAAAAAAAAAATTTATTTTACAATGGTGAATCAACAGGTGTTTTAGATTCTCTGAGACTTAGATCAAGTTCCAAAACGCTATGAATACTTCCAACTGATGAAATTGGTGATGAAAGATTTGAAGAAATTGAAGAGCATTGACTTTTATCCAATTTGGATGATTTTTCACTTGAATCTGAGGAGTTTCCTCTTGGTGAATTAAATGTGGACCTTGATTTTCCTCCTTGTCCATAGTTTTTAAATTCTTTTGTTTCTTTAAATCTTGACAAGCTGTCATTCAATAGTTCATGAATATCAGTGACAATACCGTCAAATACATCTATTGTTATGTCATTAAGATTCTTTTTCATCAATAAATCTTCTATTCTTACCACAGGTCCTCTAAAAAAAGAAAAGTGTTAAATTTTGTGTTAAAAACAAACTTGTGAATATTAACTTGATTTGGGGATTTTTCTGAAAGAAAAAGTTGAAATATTTCTTCTAATTTCGCATATCGTTCAGTTTTATTCGATAATAATTTATAATTGTCAACTTGTGCCAAAAATTTCAAATTTTCTAACGAACTTGAATTGTCAGATATATTGAAATCAAAAACTTACTATTCTTTAGCACAATGATTTTCGAAGAGTTTTTTTAGTTCTGAATTGTTGAGAACATCAGATAATTTAGTTTTTTTTTGTAATTGTAACGAATTTGATTTCTTTCTTGTTGAACGATTTAGATCTTCAAATTTGAGTTTTTTCTTGTCCAACAAACTCTCCTCTGGTTGTTCATTTGTTTTTGGTACTGGATTTATTCTTACAAATGGGATTGATTTCTTCATCCTCTCGTTGTTTTCCATCTAATGTTCGTGTGTTGATTGGTCGTGTGACAGTTAAAAGTTGATCGGCTTGGACACCTTCGCGGTCAGGTTTTCAACAGTTTTTTTGGTAAATAAATTGGGAAAATAACCGCTCTTTCTTGAAAGTGAAAGTTACATTTTGAGCAAAAATTCTCCGATTTGGGGTATATTTATTTCTTAATTTATATTCCACCAATCAGATATTCCCCTGCATCAACAACTAAATTATTTTTTTTTCTCATTTTAACAACTTAGCAAGGCAATTTTCATCAGAGTAGACCACCATTTTTTCAGGTCTCGATTTTAATTCAACTTCTCCATCTTTTTCACCTTTTTTCACTTTCTTGCATTCTAAATAAATGACTACTGCTTTTTCCATGTTTTTCAATTTACTATAATGTTTAACAAGTTGACTACATTCATATATTTCTTGTTTTGATGCTGATTTTTGAACAGATAAAATTACATGAGGACTTGAGTCATTTTCTAAATGAAACCACAAATCTTTTTGACTTGATCCTTTTCTAATTAAATCATTTTCTTTTGCATTTTCTCCAACTTGAATTTTTGAACCTTCTGTTGACTTGTATACTCTCACCATGAACAAAGTGTAAGAACGTGATAGGTCAATTATTTTATGAATTCAAATTCGAAATGAATCATGTGAAATAATATCACTGTAATTAAAAATCTTCAGACATTTGAACATTTGAATTTTCTTCAAAATTGATTGGTTAATAATGAAGAGAATTGTTCACATCACAAAAATTACCAGTTCAACAAAAAAATACTCCTATTCAACTGGTATAATTGATAAATTGAAAGAAAGAAAATTATATTATGCTTCAACAAACCATATTGAATCAATTTTAAATCAACAATCAAACGTTGGAATATATGCAGGGTTTTTGGACAAAAAAGTTAACGAAAAATATTTTTAGTTTTGATCCTACTGCTAATGGTCTTCATGTTGGTAATTTAATAATCCTTCAAACTTTAAAATTATTTCAAAAACAAAATTTTAACATTTTTGCATTAATTGGTAAGTCAAAGTAGAAAAGAATTTTAATTATTTTTTTAAAAAAGGTGGTTCAACTGGGTTAATAGGAGATCCTTCAGGTAAAAATACTACTCGTCCATTGATGAGCGAAGAAATTTTAAATGAAAATGTACATTCAATTCAGACTGAAATTCAAAAATATTTCAACAATAATGTTCAAATTTTGAACAATTCAGGTAATTAATTGAGATAATTAAAAGTTAAGATTGGTTGAGAAATATGAATGTAATTGATTTATTGAGAGAAAATGGAAAATATTTTAATGTTAACAAGTTATTGGGTTTAGAATCAATTAAAACGAGATTGCAATCTGATGGAATGACTTTTACTGAATTTTCTTATCCAATATTTCAATCTTTTGACTTTTTTCATTTATACAAAAATCACAATGTGAAAGTTCAAATTGGTGGAAGTGATCAATGGGTAATTTAAAAAATTTGAATTAAAAATGTAAGGGAAATATTATTTCTGGTATGGAATTTATACATAAAAAAGAGGAATTATCTGATTTAGTTTCAGGGTAATTCATTCATTTCGAAAATTTAAATTTTTTTTCAAAGTGGAATTACGATACCTTTATTGACTACATCAGGTTAAAAAAGCATTTATTAACATTATTTAGATGGTAAAAAGTTTGGAAAATCAGGTATTTAAAAAATTCATCATTTAAATTTTCAGAGGGTAATGCAGTAAGGATTGAAAAAAATTAAATTTCAAGATTTGGTTAAATAGTGAAAAAACTAGTTATTTTGATTTCTATCAAGTTTGAATTTGAATCATTAAACATATTTTTCAAGTTCTTTGTTCGTTCAAAAGATGAAGATGTCGAAAAATTATTGTTCATTTTTACAGATTTGCTGAAAGATGATATTGGAGAAATTATGAATGAACATGAAAAATATCCAGAAAAAAAAGTTGCTCAAATAAAATTAGCATCAGAAATCACAAAGGAAATTCATGGAATTGTAGGATTAGAAAAAGCAAAATTCTCATCTGAAATTCTTTTCGGAAATGAATCTTTTGATAAATTAGAATCAAAAGACATTGAAATGTTATTCAAAGATGCACCTTGTTCAACTTTATCTGATTCAATTCTATTTTCTTCTCCAATTTCAACAATTGCAAGAGAAGCAAAAATGTTCAAATCTTCAAGTATCATTTGTATCAAATTTATTCATTTTTTTTAGATCAAGTAACAAAGTTAATTAAAGAAGGTGGGTTTTATGTTAATAATAATAAAATTGAATCTGAGAAATTTTCATTAACAATGAATGATTTTATCAATGATCAATTTGTTGTTTTGAGAAGTGGAAAAAAAAAATATCACATTATAAAAAGAGTTTAAATTTTTTATTGACCTGTAAATTTTTTTAAAACTTCATTCTGAGCTTTCAAATATTTAATTGTACAACTTTCTGTGCAGTCATCTTTTTGTGATTAGTAATTTTTTTTTTTACTATTCTCTTCCGTCAATTCTTCACCTATGCATCATTTTAGTTTATTATTAGAATTACCTTCCAAAAAAGTTTCTGATTCATTGACACATTTTTTCAAACAACTTTTAGTCATTCTAATTTTTTTCATGTTAAAAAAAAAATGAAATACTTGAAAAGCAATTTAGCTGTTACTTCATATCTTGAATCAAGTTTAGAATAAAAAAAAATTCTGACTCTAAATTATTGTTCATTAAAATTTATGAAGATGAAAAACAATTTGATTGGATCGGAAAATTAAAAATAAAGTTTATTTTCTTTAAGAAATTCAATAATATCATCCAATTCACCTTTAAAAATATCCTTTTGTTTCATTAATAAATCTAAAACTCTGTCAATAATTTGATGAATTTCAACATTCAATTCCTCAATCACATTGACTTTAAAAATTTTTGAAAAAATCATAAAATGAGTCAAAATGATCATTATAGATTCTTCAATACATCCACGAATTGTTAAAAATAAAATATGTAATCCATTAATTTCCAATGGATTCTCTTTTAAATCTTTTGATAAATTTGATACTCTTTTTAACATCTCCATTGATTGAGTTAATCCATTAAAAATTTGATGAATTTCTTCATTTGAATTTAAAATACTTCTTGTATAATTCTTTTTTTCAATTCCAGAAATTGATGGAATTTCTGTGTAACAACGAATAATGGCCAATAAATTTCTCAAAATTTGATAACTATTTTAAGTTTTAATCAATATTTCTTACAATAAAGTATCAATTTTAATTTCCCATGATTCTCCATTTTTTAAATTTTTTGATTTTTCAAATAATTTTCTTTCTTGAATTGTAATTGGTAAAACTTTTGACGAATCATAAATGTTCAAATTATTATTAATTAAATTCATTAAAGTATCAACAGTTGATTGGATAACATTATTTGATTCAAATTTATTCCTAGAAAGTGTTAAAAGTAATGATGTTATTAATGAAAATTCTTCAATTGATTCAACAGTTTTCAAAGATGATTCAAAATTCTTAACAACAAAAAATACTCTTTGTTGATGAGAAACACAAAAATCTTTAACCAATTCAATAGCATTCTCTTTTCTTTTTTTTGTATTAACCAAAATATTAGTTATTAATTTTAATGAAATTTTCCATGTTTCGTGCCATTTTGAATGTTCTTTTTCATGATAAATTAAATTCTTTTCTTCATTCTCTCCTTGAGATAACCAATTAATATTTGATAATTTTGATAAAAGACCAATTGATAATATTGATTGACAACCATCATTATCTATTAATGAAATTGATAAAAATACTAATAATAAATGATTCATTAAATTATAATTTCGAATTTTAAGATATTCAAGAAATCTTTCATTATATAAATATGAAATATCAATATCTGTTAAATAAGGATATCTTTGTAAAATTGTTAAACAAAGTGAAACACATTCATTTTCATCTTTAAATGTTTTTAATGTTTTCATAATCACTGAAATATTTTTTAAATTTTCATTTGGACAAATTAATAAAATAGATAATAATAAATTCTTAGTTACTTCAACATTATTTCTTTGAATTTGAATATTCAATGATATTTTCAAATCATTAATTATATTAGATTCAAACTCTTTCATTGATTTAACAACAAGTACTAGTATTTTAGATGTTGATAAATGAACTTGTGATAAAATCTTTTCTAAAATAATTGGTGTATGTTGTTGTGATTCAATAACAAAAAATTTCATTAAAATCTTCAAAATGGAAGGTGATTGTTGCTTGAATAGGTGTATATAAAAATAATTTGATTTTCTTACTGAAATAGTATCAATCGAAATACTTAATAATGAAAAAATGGAATTCAAAAGTGTCAAATGTGAAGATGTCAATTTCAAATTTAAATTTAAAGCATGACAGTTTTTAAGAATATCTAAACATTCAGAACCTTCCCATCTTTTCATTTTAGCAACATCATATAATTTATCTTTGGATTGAAAATTTGATGAATCAACAATGTATCTATCTAAATTAAATTTATATCCTTTTTCATTCAATTGATTTGTTGATTTTTCTATGTTAACAAGTAAAATTCTTTCAGTTTTAATTTCATGTAAAATATTTTGAATTGTCACATCTAAGATTTTAGGTATAATTTTTGCATTCTTTTCTAATAATAATTGTAATTTTCCTTTTGTTTGTTTTTCTTTTTTTGAATAGAATAATTCAATGGAGAGAATATTCAAACTATGAGATATATTAAAAAATGATATAACATTTTTACATTATAGATTGAATTTCTGGATTCTTATTGATTAATGTTTTCAAAATAATTTCCCAAAATTTACCATCATTTCTTAAAATATCTGTAATTTGTTTATGTTCTCCTCTTTCAAAAATACATTGTAAAACATTCAATGAACTTAAAATGACTTTTGAATTTCCCCTAAAAAAAAAAATCAATGTAATTTTCGATTGTATACTTTGGTTCTGATAAAATTGTTAAAATTGTTTCAACACATCCTTTTTCAGGTAATTTATCACCAGTTGGAGAAGTTGTTTTTGAACTTGGACTCAAATTTAAAAATAATTCAGATAAACCTCTTTGAATTTCAACAGTTGTTGAGATTAAATCTAAAATGGAAACTCTTAATTCTTCACTTTCAAATCTTTGTAAGCGAAATAAACATTTTTTGACTAATTTAGATGCTTCAGAGCCTAAAAAACCAACAATTGAAGGTGGACGTGGATGATATTGTTCTGTTAAACGAGCAACTGAAGTTATAACTTTTGTTGCAATTATTCTTGAACTATATAATAAACTATGATCAATTAATTCAAAAATGACAGTTAAGAGTGGTTTATAATTGACCAATCTTGATAATAATGTTTTTTCAAATGGTGTTGACTGATTAGTCTTTTTTGAAATTCTATACTTAATAATCGTTTCCAATAAACTTAAAGCTTCTTTAACCAATTCTTGAAATGTAAATGCTTCTTGATTTTTATCATTTTTAGTTAAATTCTTAAAAAGTAAGTAAATAGTTAACAATTTTACTTCTAATGTTTCTGGACCATTAGCAATGATTGAAAATAATATTTGAAATAAACTACTATCATTCAAAAAAGAATGAAGTAAAAATATACCACTTTTGAATTTTTTAAAAAAATTAATAAACATACCCTGAATGTTGATCTTGTAGAAAAGAATCAGTAATAGTTTTTGAGAATATTTTCAAACATTTCAATGAAATTAATGATTTATGTTCAACTCTATGATATCTCCAAGAATCATGAACTGAAAAAATATTTGAACAAATGAATGGTATTAATTCATAAACATTATTCATTGGAGAAGGATGATTTGATGAAAGTGTTAATATTAAATTAATGAATGAAATAGTTGAATGATAAGTTCCAATTGAACATTCTCTTCTTATTATTTGTATAAATTGATATCTTGTTGAGAAATTAATTAAATGAATAACTTACTTCTTAGTCATGGATAAAATCTTTGATGCTGTTTCTTTTGGAACAACTTTAGCACAAGAAACTAAAATTTCAATGGCCATATGTATAATATTCACTTTTAAAAAAGATTAAACTTTTTTTTTAAACAATTTACTTGGAATATCATTTGGAAGATTTGATAAAACAAATTCCATGAATGATAAAATATTTTGTCCATAATTTTGTTGACCTGAACTTTTTTGAAACATAATTAATTCAACAATTTCATCAAGAAATTCAATCGTTTTTTGATGAATTACTTTACTTATAAGTCTGAGATATAAATAAATAGATTCTAATTTATCTCCTGTGAATTCAATTCTACCACTAAAAAAATTATAAATTTGATTAAAGATAGTTGTCCATCCTGATATTTTATGATCAAATGCAATCTCTAAATTATCAGGGTTTATAACAACACAACGTGTTCCTTTTGGTATTGTTGAATTTACTCCTTGACTAAAAAATGTTTTTTTAACTGTAAATCTATTTGGTTTATCTTCAATAAAATAATTTGAAAAATCTTTTTTTTCTTTTTTATCAATACCAATTGAAAAACTTGTTTGATTTTCAAATAATTTCATTCTTTTAAAAGATTAATTATTTTTGATTTTATTTTACACATATTCAGATGAATCATTATCAAATGACATTAAACATAAGATTTTTAAAAAAGTTGGTTTTAAAGGGAATAAATCTTTCAAATAATGATATAATGTATTCCAAGGATGATTATGTAAATCTAATTCTAAAAATTGTTTAACCAATGAATAATCAGTGTTGAATGTATCATAAGGTGATGATAAAATTGAATCTAATGCATTTAAAATATCATCAAGAATAAAAAATGATACTTTTTTGATATTGAATAAATTGAGTATTTTAGTCAATCCAAATTTAGCAATACTCTTATATCCTTGAATATTTAATTCAAAATTTGAAAAAAATGGATAATCTAATAAAAAAGAATAAATTTTGATTGTTTAATTTACCTGATGATTCACGATTGAATATATTTTGAAAGAATTGAATACAATACTCATTGAGTTTAAAACCTGTTCCTGCTATTGATGTAATCATTTCATCTTTATCTGAAAATGTATTCAAGAAAGAAGCCCAAATTACATGAATTATACCATGATGCTTTTCTGTTAAATTTGAAGATATTGTATCATCTATTTGATATAAATTCTGATCAGAAATAGAACTAAAAATTAATCAACTTTTTTTTTTTTTTTTTTTACTCTAATGTATCAACCAATTCAGTAATTAATAAAATTGATAAACAATAAATTAAATGAATTGTTGGTAATGAATTTGGTGATAATTGACTCAAATTCTTAAAACTGAAACCAAAATCAATTTCTGTTAATGCAACAAAATAATCAATTAAAGAATCTTCTGTTGGTTGTACTCTTTGATAAAACAAAAAAAAAGATAAATCTAAAAGTGAACCTATCAATACAAAAGTGGTTAATTAAAAGAAACATTACTTATTTCCTTGAGTTTGTTGTCTACAAATTTTGAAGCTTCTTCATCCTTTTTTTGGTTTAGTGTTTAAAGAAGACCTTACTTTGAAATCTGTTGATATTTCCATGGTTAGTGATTGTTGAAGCCATGAAAAAAGTTTTTTTTCTAAATTGTTCTCAATTAACCAACTGACTGTTTCATTAATAAGTTTACTTTCTTCAGTATTATCGGTAGATAATTCATATCTTAAAAGTATTTTAATACAATCAATTAATGATTTCCTTTCATTTTGATAAAAATCAATCAACTAAAAGAATAAGTAGTTTTGTTGAATTACTTTGTCAATATTTTCTATTTTTTCTAGTGTTTGGGTTGATATATAAGATTCCAATATTTCAAAACAAACTTCCTCAGATAATTTCTATATTTTTATATTTTCAGGTTTTTTTTTTTCTTACCATTTTTTTGGACAAATCTTCAACAAGTGACTTTTGTTTTGGTGGTATTTTTGATTTAGTTTTTGTTTTCATTAATCCATCACAGCCTTCTATTAGTTTTGGACGTATATTCAATAATATTTCTTTCTAAAAATAAAACGAAATTTAGCGTTTTGATTTATTATTACCCATGGAAATTTTTCTGGTGGCGAAAGAAGAGCATCATTCAAACGACTATACGACTGAGTATAATATTTCATTTTGACTTCTTCATCATTAATTTGCGTGGTTTGAGTCATTGCTGATTGGAGGAAAAAAAAATGAAAAGAACTTCAATTTTATAAAAAAATGTCAAAATGTTTCCAAGTGGATTTTTTCATTTTTGTTTTTATTTTCGAAAATTGAAAGTGATTGGATAAATAAAACAACATCAATTAATTGGTCAGCAATGTCAAAAGCAAGAAAAAAAGTTCTGGTTCATTTTAATGATACAGATAAATCTGAATTTCAAACAGCTGTCATAGGAGATATTTATAGAGAAATTGAAAAACAAAAAGGTCTGACACTTGACCCATTACAATTTCAAGTTTATTTTTTTTTTTTTCTAACATAAAAGTTATGTTTTAAAGACAAAATAGTGGCTAATTTAGAAAGTACTGTTCCAAAAGACTTAGAATTATTCTTCAATCCTCCAATTTATATTGTACATTTTCATTTTCATTTTTTAAACATTTTACAAGGAGGGTTTAGTGAAAAAAAAAATTTTTGGAAAGTCAATTGAAGAAGCTGTAAAAAGAGCAAAAAAAGTAGGACTTCCTATTGTGTTAAGTGTTTGTTTTAAATTCCTTCAATCTGAAAAGGCTTTTAAAACAGTTGGTTTATTTCGTTTGAATGCTGCAAAAGTTGACATCAACAAATATAAATCACAATTTGATTTTTCAAACCCTGATACATCAATTGAATTTCCATCAAATATGGATCCTCATATTGCAGCTTGTCTTGTCAAAAGTAACAATTAAAAAAAAAAAATTAACACTAAAATTAAAGCCTATTTTAATGAGTTACCTGATTCAATTACAACAGTAGCTATGTTTGAAAAGTTTATCATGTGTTTAACACAAAAAGATATTGTAGGCACTCTTCATCAACAGTTACTCACAATTCCAAATATAAATATGAAAATTTTGCAATTTGTGATAAGATATTTAGTTTATATGGTTAAATATTCATCAGAAAACAAATCATCATCAAAAAATTTATCTGTTGTTTTTGGACCAATCTTCTTCAAGAACTCAAAAGAAGATGAAAAAAAAAAATATAAAAAATCAGTTCAATTATTAGTTCAAATTATGATTGAAAACTATTATGACACTTTTGGTGTTGAAAAACCACAAACAGAACAAGGTCCTTTGACCGCAAGAAAACATTTAACTCCAACTCCAACAAATCCAGTCAATTCATCAGCAAGTGCTTCAAAACAAAAGAAATTCATAAATATACCAAAAGGAAAAGAAGAAGAATCAGAAGAGGAAACATCTTCAGAAGAAGAAACTTCATCAGAAGAGGAAGTTCCAGTCAAAAAGAAACCAGTAGCAAAGAAGAAACCAGTTAAAAAACAAGAATCATCAACTGAAGAAGAAACATCATCTGAAGATGAAACATCATCTGAGGAAGAAGAAATTAAACCAAGAAAAAAGAAAACGACCAATGATGACACGGATGATTCCATTTCTAAATGGCAAGATTTTATTGACCAATGGAAAAGAAAATATGAAAAAGAAGTTTCAGCAAGAAAAAAAGACAAAGAAAAACATGCATTAGAAATTGAAAAAATGAAATTTGAAATGCAAGAATTAAAAGATGAAGCAGATGATTTAAAAGACCAATTAAAAGAAACTTCCAAAGATGCTCAATTTGGAAATAAAAAATATTTAGCAGAATCAAAAAGAGATTATGAAATATTACAAAAAGAGTTTAATGAATACAAAGAAAGAGTTGAAGAAGAAATTAAACAATTAAAAAAACAACATTTATTATCATTAAAAGATAACGGTATAAATATTGACCAACCAAAAGAAGAAAAATCAATAGAAGATAAATTCAAATCATCTGAAAGAAAACCTGGTCGATATTGTTTCTCATGTAATGAAATTATCAAAAAAGGTGATTCATTTATGGAATCAGGTGATTTCTATTATCATGATGATTGTTTTGCTTGTAAAGAATGTAAACAAATCATTGAAGGTCCTTTTTTAAATCAAGATGGTTCACTTATTTGTAAACCATGTTCAATTAAACAAAAAGAATCCAAATCAGAAGAAAAAGAATTACCTTCTATTGTACCTGAAGTTGGTCCAACTTGCGAAAGTTGTAATTTAGAAATTGGAACTGGTTCAAAAATTATAGCTATTGGAAAACCTTATCATAAAAGTTGTTTTCGTTGTCAACTTTGTACAGCTGAATTTGAAGGAGGAAAAAAATTTTTCAATTTAAATGGAATGCCAGTTTGTAAAGCATGCAAAAAGAAAAATAAATAAAATCTTTTATAAACCAAATCTTTGATATTTCTTCGCTTTTTTTAAATGATCGACTCCTTGTGAAACATTTTTATTTGTTTCAATCATGTTTTGTTTGACTAATTTAATTGATTCTCCTTGTTCTTTAGTAAGGATATTGAAATCTTTGACCATTTCATGTAATTCATCATATTCACTTTCCATTTTAATTAATTCATCTCTTGTTTCTTTAGCAATTTCAAATTCAACATCAACTGTTGCTCTTTTTAAAATTTAATTAATATTCTATTTTTACTTTGTCCATTTATCAATGATTGGTTTATCTAATTGAGCTTGTTGTTTTTTTTCTTCTTTTTTTTGAGTAATTTCTTGAGCTTTATTATAATCTTGATAGACATCATCAGAAATTTGAACTTCAAAATATAAATTATTATTCTTTTTATTACCTTTTGAGACTTGATTAAATATAGGTTTTAATTTTTCATATGATTTTAATAATTTTTGATATTGATTTGAATCTCTTTCATTGAATTTTTTATTTTTTTTATTAAAAAATTTTGATAAAGAAGAATCTAATGATTTTACTTCTGATAATAATTGTTTTGATTTTCTACTTTTTAATGGAATTTTTTTTTACTTTTTTGATTTTAATTCGTTTAATTTATATGAATATTCTTGAATTAAATTTGAACATTCTTCTAAATTTTGAATAACTGGATCCATATCAACAAATTCTAAATCATTAATTAAATCATCTTCTTCTGTCATTTTTTCTTTTACATCACTCTTTACCATATTTTCTACATCTTTTATTCTTTTGAAAATTTGAATTTTTTTTTTAATTTTACGATAAAAGTTCTTTGGTTTTATAAGCATTTTCAAGTTTTGGAACAACTAATTTTTCCAAATAATTCCAATCATTTTTTATGGATTCATAATTTAAATCTTCAGCCATAACAAATTTTTCACCTTTTTCATTCAAATAATTCTTAGTGTTATGAATTAAAATTTGAAATTTTTGTAACTTGTTCATGATGAGATATTTAGTTTTATAATCTTTTTGTGTTTCATTATTTTTAACTGTTTTATATTGTTTTAATTCTTCAGCTGAACTAGAAAAAAAATTTAGTTTTTTTTTTTTTGACTTTACATTTTCTTTGGTAAAATAATAACCATTCTTTCTTTGCAAGTTCAAGAAGAAAATAAAAAAAAAACCAAATGATTGGACAAATAAAAAAAGGAGGAGATGAAATTATTTGTTGATGAAAAAAAGTGAAAGAGGGAAAAAAGAAAAAAAATAATAAATTTTTACAAAGACAACTTTTTTTTTATCAAGTTTATTTTTCTGTTACATTTTGTAATTGAGAGACAGTAGTTTCAACGGAACCATCATATAAAACATTATCTTTCATTTCTCCATGATGAGCTTCTGTCATTGATGTATCAACCATTGAAGTATTTGTTGATTCTATAGTTGATTCATTTTGTTGTTCTGTACCATTTGAACCTTCCATTTGTTGTTGTTGTTGTTGTTGTTCAGCTTCATATTTTTCTCTTTCTTTTTTTGACATAAATCTACCATTTGGACCACGTTTTCTATTTTTTGCATGATTATGTCTTGATTGATGTAAAAATGGTTTTCTTTGTTTGACTAATTTATTTTGTCTTTCTAATTTAGCACGTTGTTCACGACGAATTAAAATTCTATGATATTGTTTTGCGTTGACATAAATTGGTTCTTCTTCTACTTGATGTTGAACATCTGGATTTTGACGATATTGGGAATTATAAGCTTGGAGGTATTGTGGATTTAAAACTACACCAGGAGGCATTGCTACGTAACTAAAGTAAAAAAATTAGACTTTTTTGAACTTGTTTTTTTACCTTTGATATAAAGCTTTTTGTACATCATCGGAGAAACCTCCACTCAAGTAACCAGCTTGAGACATATCAATTCCTTCTTGATGTTGCATTTGTTCTTGCATATATTGTTGTTGTTGTTCATGCATTTGTTGTTCTTGCATTTGGTGTTGTAATAATTGTTGTTCTTGCTCTTTATGATCCATCTTCAAAAAACCGTTATTTTAATTTGTTTTTTAACCTTTTCTTGTTATTGGTTGTTTGGAGGTGTGAGTTTATTGGCTTGGTTTTGTTGTGTTTTTGTTGAAGTAGACTTCAATTGGTTGAAGATCAAAATACGTTTTGATTGGTTTAAATTTCCGAGATACTTCTGTTAAATTGAAGAATGGTGTTAATCTATTGGTCTATCAAAAAACCGTTAAAAAAAAAACTGATCAGAAATTGTGCCACGTGGTCATTGGAACTAAAATCACTTCAAATTTCTAAGATATATATCAAACAAGTTCAATTTAAATTTTCTCAATTTTTCACAAACCCACAACAAATTAAATACTCATTGGTCAATTTTTCCCTCCAAAATACTCATTATGTTTACCAGTGAAAACAAAGAGAACACACCAGTTCTCACAAACAATAAGGATTTATTATCTTTAAAAGATATAAAAGCTGAAATCGATGTCTTGAATGAAAAAGAAACACCAGAAGAAAACAATTCACAAAATATATATGATGAAGAAATTTTACAATGTTACTTAAAAAGTGAAAAGAAAAATAGAATTCCTGTTGATTTTCTTGAAAGTAAACAAACTGAACTTACTATTTCAAATCGTAAAACTATCATTGAATGGTTAATTGATTATCATCAAAAATGCAGATTAAAACAAGAAAGTTTATTTCTTGCTATTCAAATATTTGATCGTTATTTAACATCTCATGATATCAAAAGAAAAGATATTCAAGTAAGAAAAAACGAAAAATTAAATTTCAAAAAAAAAGGTTGTAGTTGTAGCTGCTTTAAGAGTTGCTTGTAAGTATTGTGAGTTGAATCCAATACGTGGTATTCATTCATCATCTTGGACCAAAGAAGAATTAATCGAAAAAGAGAACGAATTTCTTGCTCATTTTGGTAAAAACCTTTAAATTCATCTTTTAATGATTTCTAGATTATAATTTAACTTCACTTGTTACGCCTTATATCTTTTTAAAAAAATATGAAATTGAAAATCCACAAACACCAAATGCTTCATTAATTGCAAATTTTTTTACTGAATTAAGTTTTTTGTATACCGATTCTGTTAATTATTTAGCTTCTGAAATTGCTTCTGCATCATTTGAATTATCATGTGAAATATTACAAATGAAACCAAAAGTTGAACTTGTACAAAAAAATGAAGATTGCAAACAATATCTAATTTACTTATTTAGAAGAAAAAAATTTACAGCTTTAGAAAAAAAATATACAAGAATTTCAATTAAAGAAATTGAAAACTACATAAATTTAAAATAAAAAAAACATTTCTTCTATTCAATTTTGTATCTTATTTAAAATATAAAAAATTAATGCGAATAAATTAAAATATAAAACCCAAAAACTAGTTTTTGTAAATAAAGATAAATAAAGAGAAGTTAATAAATTCAAAAGTAAAGCTGAATTATTTTTCCATTCATTTCTTGAAAATAACCAATAAGTGGAAAATAATAAAGTTGATGAACAAACACTTTCCTTCCACATGTAATTCCAAAATTTTTCAGAAAAAGTTTCTTTAACTTGTTTTTTAAAAAATGGAACTCTTATAAATTTCTTTACAAAAAATGATGGTCCAAAATAAATTTCATTCAATTTCTCAATAAATACATAAATCGATAAAAATACACTTGAAAAAATTAAAAGTCTTCTTGAATATTTTGATGACCATTGTGATATTCCTTTGTTGTATAATTTAGTATTTTAAATTATTTTACCATGTTCAAATCCATCATTAAATTCTTCTTTCATATTTTTTAATTGTAACTTCATCAAATGTAGTTCTTTTAATACTCTCCTATATGCCTCTAATAAATTATTTGGAGTTTGATTAAATTCTTCATCTGGATTGAATAAACCATTTCTTTCATTAACATTTCTTGAAGAATTGATTCTTCTCATTGTTGATTGGTTTTTTTTTTTGATTGGAGAATAAAGAAAACATTATTTTGGATCAAAATTATATTTTTTTAAAATTTAAGCTTTTTGTAATCTTTTTGCTAATTCTTGGTTTGTTCTTAATGAGAGTTCATTACCACCCCATTTTCTTGATGTTTCTAAGTATTTATCTGTGAATTGAGCAGCGAGAGTTTGAACTAATGAGTCAAATTCAACTTTATCTTCCTTTTTAATTTCAGTTAAAGCTACGCAAGTTGATGTACTTTGATGAACAACTTTTCCTAATCTTGATTTTGATTTAACAATGACATAAGGAACGTTCATTTTTCTGCATAAACCTGGAAGGTAGACAACTAATTCAATTGGATCAACATCATGAGCAATAACAACTAATGAAGCTTTTTTCTTTTCAACAGCGGATACAACTTCGTTCATTCCAAAAACAACAGAGACAGGTTTTCCAGCTTTGATTTCTTCTTTTTTAAGTTTAGCTTCAGCTGCTTTTTTTAATCTTTCTTCTTTTGTTCTTTTGTCTTCTGGACGATACTTGTGTAAAAGTTTAAAGATTCTAAGAGCAGTTTGTCTTGAAGCAGTTGTTGAAAATTGATTAATTGCAGGTGGAACACGAAGTCTTTTGTATAAAACTTTACGTTGACGTTGAAGTCTAACATATTTTGGCCATTTAACAAATCTTGTTAAGTCAAGTTTGTGAATACGGTCATTTCCAATTGAAAAATTCTTTGGTCTTGCTTGAAAGATATTTTTGAATTTTTCTTCTTTTGTAGCTGATTTGTGAGTTTTTTGAACTTTGTTTGGTTTGTCTAATCTCGCTTGTTTTTTTTTTGCGACTGTTTCAGCTCTTTTAGTTTTTCTTTGTTTTTTTTGTTCTTCAGTCAAAGGTTTTCTTTTATCAGTTGATGACTAAAAAGTGATAATTAATAATAAACATTTTATCTCACCATTTCTCGCTTCTCTCAAGGTTTACAAAAATTGACGAACAATGATTGGACAAAAAATCAGAGATTTTATTATTGACCAATAAAAATTTTACTCCAAAGAAAAATAAAAATAAAATTTTTTTATTTAATTTTATTCAATAACTTTAATTGGAAATTCAACATTATCAATTTGATCAGTTAAAACATCAACTAAAAGTTGTGTTAATTCTCTTGACATTTTTAAACTGTCCTTCTTTTTTAAAATTTTTAATTGATGAATATTTTTTTTTATTCCATCATAAATTTTCCAAACATGTTGTGTTATTGTAAATTCCTGTTTATCTTCAACATCTAAATTCAATTGACTACTACGACTACTAAATTCTCTTAAAGAATCTTTCGCAACAAATAAATAACACAGAGCACAAGTTAAAGTAAAAATTATTCCATATTTTAAAGTTGCATATGTTTTACCACCTAACATACCATGATACATAAACATAAAAAAATCAACTAATTCTGGACTTGAACCAAATAACTTTCCTCTTTGTAAACTAATAATTGATCTATTTTTTTGTGTTTCATTTGAATTGTATAACCATAATTCAGATAAATCAACTGTCATTAATGCAACTTGTTGTGAAATATATAATTGAGAATCTTGTATATATTTAGACATTATTTCAACACTTGAACTAATTTTACTTTTAATCCTTTCCATAACTAATAATCTCCAAGATCCTAATAATGTTTCAATTACCAACTCTTCTGAATTCACTGATTGTTTGATTAATTCATCAATTCCAAATGGTTCATTGATACTTTTGGTAAAATGACACTTTTCGCAACTCCATTTGTCTTTATCTGATTTAATTGATGTTTCATAACATTTTGGACACATTGAAGGTATAGTTTCTGGTTTGGCTGAAATTAAAATTGTACCTGCTCGATTTTCATCTTTTGATGATTTTTCTAATTTCTTCATCAAATTTGTGTGTTGTTTTTTAGTTAAAATATCACCTTTTGAAATAACAAAAAGATATTTTAATTGTAGTTCCTTTTGAATTTGGGCAATATTTATATCAACTCCTTTTTTATCTATAAAGTGCCAAATAAAATGAATTGGATCATCAAAGCGTTTAGTTATAAAGTTTTTTAAATCATCTGCATATTTCTTTTCATTCATTCTTTTTTCATTTTAATTTTTTTTTTTTTTTTTTTACCTTTCTAAACCAGGTGCATCTATAACATTAATTGGACAGTACATTTGTTCATTTATAATATTATAAACTTTAGTTTCAAATGAATCAGTACATGGTAAATCATCTGAAGTTTTTGAAAATCCTTTTTGTTTTGTTTCAGAAGTATCTATAATAGCATTGACAGTAGCTTTTGAAAAATATTTAATTTTTTTTTTTTTTTAAATATTTTACTTGATTTTCCAATACCTGTTTTACCAACAACTAAAATATTAATGGATAATGTTTTTGAAATATATTTTTCATAAATATGACCTAAATCAAGAGAAAATTGTTCTTTTACATGAGAAAACTTTGATATCATTCTTTCAGTTTCAATTTCTTTTTGACTATAAATTTCATCCACTAAAGTAATAAATAGACTCTAATGTTGTTAAAAATTCTTTAAACTCTTTACCATTCTCAACATTTTTTGGTTTTCCGAATATTTATTTTCCGATGATATTTTAAGTTGTATATTCAATTTTTTACAACAATGATCTGTTAATGAATCCATTCCTAAGGCATGAGATGCTAAAAAAAAAAAAAAATTAATAACTTTTTTGTTATTGGTTTACCACATGCTAAATCTCTAAAATCATCTTCCGTTGGTAATTTTATAAAATCCCAATTATTATATTTTTGAAAATCTTCAGCATAATTTATCATTTTTTTCAGTAGTGCTTCTTCCATATCTCTAACAAAAATGTCACCACCATTTTTTGGTTTTTTTATTTCTTTCATTAATAAAAAAGCTTGTGGTGAAATTGGTAATTCAACTATCTTTTCTTTTTCCTCTTTAATTTTTACAATATTTTCTAAATGTTCTTTTGCTTCTTTTACATCATTTTGGTTTTGTTCAACAGTTGAAATAGAATCCACTAAACTTTTTTCTTCATTTTTTTTGTTATTCACTATATTCAATTTTATTTTAAAACTTGATGAATCTATAATTCCACTTGGACTTTGAGGAACTAATTCTTCAACAAAATTTTGAATGGACCCTCTAAGAGAGTATCATTAACGTATAAACCTCTTGGACTGGCAACTTCAGATGTTTTTCTTTTTATTTGTTCTAGATTTACTTTTTCACCTTTTCCAAGATCAAGTGAGTTTGTTGGTCTGTGTTGTGTCATGATAAAACAAATTTCCACCAATCAAATTACTTTAATTTTTATTGAACAATAGATTTAATGAATTTCAAAAATCTTGATGCATAAATATCAGGTGATGTTACACTAATTGCATATTCATCACCATGAACAAATGATTTTATATGATGCTCTGCAAATTTTTTCATACCATAAGCAATTAATGTATCAATGATACCAAGATAATAAATTTCAGTCATTGATTTTTTATCATATACAATTCCTACAAGTAAACTATAATCAATTATAGAACAACTTTCTAAAAAATTTACATCAAAAGTTATTTGATCTAAAATATCTTTGCTTTGAATTCCTAATTGTAATTTTCTATTGGAGTTTATAAAATCTAAATCTTTCAAGATTCCTTTTCCTGTTTTATTTGTTCTTCCATAGGTTGAGCCTTTCAAGTCAAATATTTCATCCATTTTTCTATCAAAAACATTTCCCATGATAACAAAAGGTGTTCCATTGATTGAATGTAATCCAAAGTATCTAGTGATTAGAGTATTAGGGTATCTATTCAGATGCTGAACTGTTTAATAATTTATTTTTTTTACATCATAGTATAATGGTAATGTTTTTCTAAATGTTTCTAATTCATCATTTGATATTGTTTTGGCGAGAAATAAACCATCATAAGTCCAGAAAAAGAAATTACCACTCTTTAAATAAAATAAATAAACTGATGAATTACCTTTCCATCTGTTAATTTTTCCGTTAATGTTGTACATTTACCAATCAAAAGGTTACCCAATACTTGTTCAAGACCAAATGAACTCTGAAAATTTGAATAAAAAAATGATGAATTTTACTGCATATGAATCTTCTGATATCCCGAATTTACTTCTTATTTTTTTAAAAATTGCAGGAGCAAAATCACAAAAAGTGAAATTTGAAGGTAAATTAAAGGAAGTTGAATAAGAAAAATCCATTTCTCTAATTTTTGATACTTTACAAGATTGTTGCTTTTTGAAAAATGTTTTAAAATTAATTAAATAAAAATACTGAAATTCTAATTCCCAACATCATTGAAATGACCTTTTGAAAAGAGGGATGACCAATGAAAACGTTTGTTCCTTGTGATTGAGATATAATCTTTTTTGAGATTTTAAACAACCCCAAATTTGATAATTGTTCATAATTTTGTTGAAATTCATTTTTCAAAATATAATCTTTTTTTGAAGTTAGACTTTGAAATAATTGCTTTGTATGAAGATTCAAATCATCAGGAATTTCAAGATATAAAGAATCTAATAAAGCAAAGATAATTTGAATAACAACTGAAAAATTAGAATAACTTATATATCCTTTATCATCTGGATCAAATATTCTATAAATTAATTGAAGTCGTTCTTTTTCATCTCCTCTTAATAAAATTCCAAGAACGAACTTAAAATCGAATATTTGTATTGCCAAAGAATCATGAAAATCAAATAATGAAAATAATAATTTTGAAAATTCTTTCAAATCCAATAGACTAATTCCTTTTTTAAATTCACCAAAATCAATTTCTCCATCTTTTTTTAAATCTAAATTGGAAAATTGTTTTGATAATAAATCATTTTCTTCTTGAGTAAATCTCTATTTTTTTTAATTTTTTTTTTTTTACTTCTCCAATTGGTAATCGATTCAATGATTTAAATCTTGGACTTTGTAAGTTAAATGAATAACCAGAACGTGACATTGGCTTTAAAACAGGTGAATTATTTTCAATTTTTATAGGTATTTCAATTGGAAATTCTTCTGTATGTTCATCAAATATTATTTTTGCTCTATTCAAGCATTCATGACTCTTCAAAAAAAATTAAAAAAAAAAATTTTACAAAATAAAAAAGTTTTGAAATAGTATTTAAATCTTGATTTTTAGTGTTAATTTTTTATTGGTTTTCACCTATTTTAACTTTTTCTGTTGATAATATTTCTAATCTTTTTTTTATTAAATCAATGGAATCTAAGTATGAATTGTATGCTTCCTTTTGAAGAGTTTTAAAGTAATTCTTTGTTTACTTTGTATTTTCCTTTTGTTTCAAGTTCCATAGCATAAACCATTTTGGAACCAATTTGTTTTGACATTCCAAAGCAACGTTGTTTTGGAAAATAAATGATTGGATAACGAATTCCAAAATTTTAAGAAATAACAAAAAAAAGATTCAATGCGGATCAAGTCAATTTTCCACTCTTTCAATGAAGAGTGAAATTTTCTGATACCAGTTTTTTTTTTTTGAAATTTTTTTTTTTTAAAATTTTCGAGTGTTTTTATTCATTATTTAAATTTTTCATTTCTTGTCTTAATTTATTTGAATGTTCATTTGCCAATCTAACTGCTTCTTCAAATTTTTTTTGAAGTTTTTCTTCTTTTGAGGACATCAACTCTTCTGTTTTTTTTTTTCTTTTTCTTTTAATTCTACTTCTAACCATAGCTGTGACATATCTTTTGGAATTGTTAAGTTGTAACAAATTGAAGGTAAACAAATTCTTCAATAACATGTTATTTGATTGGACAAAATAAAAAAACAAAATGTAGAAATTTATACAATAAGACTCCTGTGTAATTAGTCACGTTATCAGAATAAACCTTTGGTTTTCTACTTGAAGTATGGTGTTTCAACCGAACAAATAGTGTTTTTCTTAGTAACACCACTTTAATCCGAATAAGTGGTGTTTTTCCAACGAAGTGGTGTTTCAACCGAATAAGTTGTGTCACTCCGAATAAGTCTTGTTACTCACAATAAGTTTCTCCGTCGACATATTTTTGGTGTGTTTAGAATGACAAACTCAAGAGTCACATGACTACTTGAAAAATTTTATTTAATTTCCAACTCGTTATGATATTTTTTGAAAAAGTAAAGGTTTGAAATATTTGAATTTGGAAAGGACTTTTGGTTTTTGCATTTTAGAAGAGAAATGAATTCATAGTCTTGATATCCGATTCTCTTTCTGATGTCTCCTATAAGATATTCTCCTGATTCATACAACCTTAAGCGAAAAATGGATGTTTTTGAAGAAAAAAATAAAGTGCAAGTTTATGCACTTAATTTGTTTCATTTTTTGCTGTTATCTGATTGGATAAGTTTTTTCAGTTAAAATTCAACTAAAAGTGTTTTTGAAATTGATTTAGGACATTTTAGTTCATCTGAAAAATGTTGACTGAGAAAGTTTTTCTATTTAACGCGACTTAGTTGGAACAACATCACTCAGTCGGGGTAACATCATTTAGTCGGAATAAAGTCCTGTTATTTTGAAAAACATGACTTAGCCAGTTGAAACACCATACTTCAAGTTGAAAACCAAAGGTTTATTTGTAACATGACTAATTACGTAGGAGTCTATTCTTAATAATTTTTATTTTGCATCAATCAATTTTATCAATAATTCAATTAAAAAACCTGCTAAATATGCAATACCTGTTGCTATTCCACCTAAAAATCATTTAAAATTTTCAACACAAAAAATTACCTGTGAGTAGGACATACAAACCACCTCTCCACCAGCTCCTGGCTAAAATTATATTCTTTGTTGCTCCTAAAAATAAATTAAAAAAAAGATAATTTTACCGAGTAAATATAAAGAAATAGCAGTTAGACCCATTGAAATGAAGAAAAACAGACCAATATATAATTTCTCATTTGCTCTAAAAAAGAAAGCAACTAAAGGAATTGAACCAAAAAATATAAAAGAAATAAAAGTTGCTAATCCATTTTTCCAAGGTGATGTGTGATCTTCTTCAAAACAAATTCCTTCAACCTCCAATAACATTACATCTGCGAATGCTCTTGTATTTTCAGCTAATAAATCAATGATACTATTTGAAACTCTACTATCAAATCCTTTTTTTCGAAATGTTTCAATCATTATTGATTTTTGTTCTTCTGGTTCATTTTCACACTTCCAAAGATAATCTTTTCTTGTTTTATTTTCTTGTTCAATTTGTGCTCGAGAACTAAAGAAATCACCTAAACCCATAGCAAATGCCTAAATTCAATTCTATTTTAATTTTAAAAAGAAAAATTACATCACCAATTAAATTAGCAAAACCAACAATTAATAATTCATATGTTGTCAAACCACCACCAACAGATGCTGCTACAATAGCGACTTAAAAATTAAAACAAAAAAAATCTCCAAACAAGTTGTTATTATTCCATCTAAACCACCAAAAACTATTTCTTTAAATTTTTTTTCATTTCTTACCTATAGATTTTACATACTCTCCGAATACATTATGTTTTTCTTTGTGATGTATAACTGCTGATTTTTGTTCATGTGCTTGTTTTGAAGCTTCACTATTATTTGATTCAAAAGCTTCTTTTGCTTGATTATTTAAAAGATCCAAAGAAGGACTATCATCGAAATTCTCTTGATTTGTTATTCTTTCAGACATTCACAGGTGATGTCTTCTTCGGAGTTTTTTTCTAAATTGGAAAAACCAAAGAGATGATTGGACACAAAAATTGAAGGAGGTTTTGTAAAAAAAAATAACTTTTTTAATCTTTTTCTGCAATTGAAGTTAAGTGAATATCAATTTCTTTTTCAGATAAAACTTTAAAATCTGGTGATTTTGAGCTAACAACAGCCACTTCAATTTCTGAACTTTTTAATTCTGAACTTAAAACGCTTCCAAGTGTTTGAATTCCAAGTTGTACAATTTCATCAAGTGACATTAATTCTGATGGATAAAGTACTTTTTCATCAGGTTTTGATTTTAATTTCTTTTCAAGAAAGTTTTGTGACTCTGTTTGTTTTTGACCTGAAGAAGTTGCATAATAACCGATGAAATATCCAGCTGGATCAACTTTATATAATTGTGGACCATCTTCTTCATCAAAAGCAATTAAAGTCATTGATACTCCAATACATCTCATACCTGCATATTGAGTAAAAATTTGAGCAATATCAGCCATTTTTTTTGCGAGGAAAGAAACTGGAATTTCATATCCATACTATAAAGATAAATATAATTTTTAAGTTATTACATTAAATTCAAATTCAGCTGCTTCATAACGAGCACGTTGAACTCTTGCACGACAATCACCGATTTCTCCAGTCATACAACAACCAATTCTATTTGTGATTTTGAACATATGTGTAATTGTACTTGCTTTAAGCAATTTATCCTATTATTTAAGTTTTTTTTTTTTTTTTTTACAGGAACTTTTTTTTCTGTGACAACAACACAACCATCTTTTCCTCTGATTCCGACTGAAGTTATACCAGGTGTTTTTATAGCATTAAAAGCATATTCTACTTGGTACAATCTACCTTGTGGTGAGAAAATTGTGATGTATTGATCATAACCTGCACTTCTGGACATTTTATGAGTTTATAAATTTGGATGATTTAATTGGTGGAATTTTCATTTATTTTTAGTCTTTTTTTTGATTTGAGTTTTATATTGAGAAAATTGAAATTGATGCTGAATTATTTTTCAGAAAAATTGAAAGTAATTTATTGGATAATTATTTTTTGTCCAATTATCTTCTGTTGGAAAATCGGAAAAAGAAACATCAATTTTGCGGTTGAATGATGTTACCTCAAAACCAATCTAATTTATTAAAAAAAAACAGTTTGCAGAGAGCAGAACGATCAAAAATGCCTTTATTACATCCAAAAACTGATCTACAATCAAATTCAATTCCACCAACACCTGCTTACAAGAGTAAGATAACCATTTAAATTAATTCTCAAAGAAAAAGAAACACAAAATTCAACAAAACCAAAACTACCTGAAAAATCAAACTTCGCTCCAAACTTCCAATTCAAAGCTGGAAGAGAGTCAAAATTGGATGTCAAATCAAAGATTCAACCAACAATGAACCATTCTACATTTTTAGTACCAATTCCATTGCAGAAATCAAAACTGACTACAATTCCTAAAATGATCAAAAAAACCACTATTATACCGGTAAGTGATTTGAAACTATATTTATTGTTTTCAAGAGAAAAAAAACTATCACCAGATGGACAAAAGAAGAGGATTTAAAGCTAAAAAAATTAATTGAAAAAAATGGAGCAAAAAATTGGAGAAAGATTTCACAATCATTGGGTGGTAAACGAACACCAGATCAATGCAATCAACGTTGGTGTAGAGTCATCAATCCAGGTATAATAAAAGGTAATTGGAGTCAGAAAGAAGAAAATCAATTGATAGAATCAGTTTCAAAGTATGGTGAATCATCATGGAAAAAAATATCCGAAGAGATTAAAGGAAGGACAGATATTCAATGCAGACACCATTTTTATCATTTAAAGAGAGGAAATAACACAAATAATGAAGTGAAAGCATCAAATTCAATTGAAAAATTGAAATGTGATGATGATAATGATTCTTATGAAATGAATTCTGATTCTATGTTTTGGACAGAAGTTGATGATCAATCTATGAAGGATAGAAATTTTGACATTAAAACAATGTTTAAAAGTTTATTGAAAGAGAGGAAACAATCTGAAGTTAAAAATTTTATTGAAGAAAATCAAATGATTGATAATGTTGATCTAGAATCATCTGGTGACAGATTTTTATCAAAAAGTGAAGAAAGAGCTTCATTTCCATTATTACAGGCTATTGATTATATTGGAATAGGTGATGAAGATTCAGTACCAATTTTATTATCACTAGCTTCATTACCTTTTGATTCTTCAATGATTGAAATCAAATTTCAAAATTATGATTCACTAGATGATCAATATGAATTTGATGAGTCATTTAGATTTGATAGAAAAACAAATGTATCAGAAATCAAAAATTATTTATTGAACAATTTATGGGAATTCAAAGATATTCAGAATTTTGAATTGTTCTATCAAAATTGTATTTTACTTGACCAAATGAAAATTGAAGAAATTTTACAAAAATTTGACATCAAAAAAACATCATTTTTGATTAAATTTAAAATAAATTTTTGAGTTTCAATTAAGATTTTCATTTGTTAATTTTTATTCCACCAATCATTTAACACATCAGAGTTGTTCCTGATTTTCCAAAAAAAGGAATTCAATTTCAAGATATTTCAACACTTCAGTACATAAACTACTGAGACCCAAATTTTTTTTCATTTTTGATTGGTTCTTCAAACATGTTTTTGTCTATTCTTTTCCTTCAATCTGTCTTTGTTATCTTCCTTATATTTTTTAAATATTCTTTCATATCTTCTGTCATCTTTTTCTTTGGTATGTTTATTGGTTTATTTTGATTTTCTTTAGATAGTACTCTCATTGTAATAATTTTCAGTTTCTTTATCATCTAATTTTTCATCTTTTTTTGTCAAAATATACACTTACAGATGGTCCAATTTGCTCATCATTACAATTTAAATTTTAAGTCATTACTATTGGGTTTGCATTTAATGTAATTTTTTCACTGTCATTTGTATTTTCCATTTTACTATATATTTATAATATATAAAAATAATTTATAATCACACCATATTTAATTAAAATTCTTCATCATCTTCTTCTTCATCAATTTCGATATCACTATTTATTAAATCATTTAGCACAATTTTATCAATAATTTTTTGCTTTTCATCATCTCTAACGTATTGTTTCAATACATAATTTTGAAAATCTTGCTCAACTTTAGTTAATTTATTATATTCTTGTAGATTAAAATAAACGTCATAATCTCTAATATTATGAATCTTATTTGAAAGATATAATATAACTGCTTTTTGTAATTGTCTTTTATGATTACTGTTTTTTTCATATTCATCTTTTACATATGCTTCAAAACATTCATTAGGACTAAATTTTTCTGATTTATTTCATTTAAATCCATTTTCAACCTTTCAATTTGTTCTTCTAAATATATTTCTTCTTTACTTGAAAATTCCATATATATTATTACTATACATTTTTTATTTTTAATATATTTCATTCCTCGTCTTTTCCGTTAGCATTGAACCCAATTACAACATTTTTTTTTTCTTATAATTTGATTGGTGTATTTTCGTCATTAAAGACGAAAAAAATCTGATAAAAATAATTTGATTGGTGTTAAGTCCTGTCTTCCCGAGTATTTTTGTATTAGGTGAATAAACTTCGGATTTATCTCTTTTGGTCCATAAAATTGGACCAATCAAATGAGTTTTACTGGTATTTTTCGTTATCATTAGAACCCAATTGTCTAAATAATAAAATGGTCCAATAATAATGAGTAATTGTCTTCAAGGATTAAAATGCTAACGGAAAATATGAAAAAAAATGTGATAAAAAATGGTGTTGAAGGACTTGATGGTGAGCGAAATGTGGCTGTGAAAGTTTGGGGCTTTTTGGTCGGAAAATTGTTTTTTTCTTGTGGTGAGGGAAAATTGGTGCTGAGGAGGGGTGTGAGATTGATTTTATTGAAAAAAAAGTTCCGTCAAACCATTTTCTACTCACAACACAACTATTATTTTGTTAATCATGATTATTGATTGGTCGAGTCAATCGGAAAAATTATTATTGGTGGGTTTTTAGATGTATATATAAATCACAAAATTCTTTATTCTCCTTGAATATCATCATACCCTACCATTGTATGTTGATTTTCAAAATCTTGATCTGTCAAATGAACAGATGATATTGTCTCCAAATCTGTCTTTTCAAAATGGAAAATCAAAATGATCGCACAAAAAACGAAATCAACAAAATACTTAGATATCATCAAAATAAAGACAAACATATTCTTAAGATCAAATTCGTTCCTAGTTGATATGATCATAATGATAAAATAAATAATAGTTCCAAATCTTTGTAAAATCATTAGAATTGAATTTACAATCAAAATAATTGAACAAATGAAAAATTTTCGGGGTAATATCGGTGGTGCATCTATTAAGTTTATAATCTGTTCATCACTTATTTCTGATTCCAATGATGTAATTGAGGAATCCCTTTGCCAAATTAGAACCAATAAACTTCCAAGAAAGAAGAAGAAGATTGTAATTAAACAAACATCTAAAACTGACCCCGCCAATAAAATATAATCATCTACTAACTTGTAAAATGTTTCATTTTCTTTATAAAATTCTGGTAATATCCACAAAGTTGAAATTTTCAAAATTGAAACAACAATAAAAAAAATGAAAATTGGCCAAAAAAGAAATAAGCATCGACTTGAATTTTGATAAAACCTTATCCTGATAAAGAGTATTAAACAAAATAAATTCATACCTTTTTAGATTTAGTGTTAAAATAAGATTTCTTTTTACCATAGATAAATCATTGAGATTAACATAATTGACATCAACAAGAATTTTAAATAAGCGATTGAATAAACAGCTTTTGTTACATATATCAAAAATACATCGTCTTGAATTGGTATCAATGTTATAGTTGTTATAATAGTTGGTAATAATGCATATATTGTCATTGAGATAAATATAATTGAATGAAAATTAAAAATTGATGAAAAACATGTTAATTTTTTAATGGACCTTGCAAATCTTAAAGATAAACTTAAAAATGCGATTAAACTTAAAATTAAAAAAATTGAGCAACAACCTATGTCTGTAAATAATATTATTTTTTGAAATGTTGAATAATCATCGATATTCATTGTGTTTCTGGTTTGTGAAATGTTTGATGTTTTCTCAATTGCGGAGAAAAAGAACAACGAACCAATGAAAAACATTTAGAAGGTTACATTTGGAAAGCGAAGAAAAATTTTTTTATTTACAATTCCTCTGGTATTTTTGTTGTTTCATTTTCTCCTTCTTTTAAAATTGGAGATACAACATTCTTTGATTCATTTTCTTCTTGAATTTGTTGAATAACAGTTGACATGTCATTTGAATGTTTAATTTGAATTTCTTTGACATTTTGATCATTTTGAAGATCCATTTCAATTTTTTTTTGATCTAAATATTCTTGAATTACTTCTAAATTTTTTAATTTTTCATTTAACAAATTATTTCTTGTTGTGAAATCAAAAAGTAAATTTTGATAAGATGATTTTAAATTTAATAATTCTTTCTTTAAACAATCATTTTCTTTTTGTAAATGAAGATATTTTGTAAAATTTTGTTGAATTTCTTCATTTATTTGTTGATCAGTTTTGACACTTTCATTATTTACAGTACGGACAAAATTTAAAATTAATTCTTCTTCTTCTTCACTGAGACTTTCTTTTTTTTGAATTTGACATTCTCTTTTTGGTTGTTGTCTTTGTCTCTTGGATGATATTTCAAAATCTTCTTCTTCATCATAATTGATTCCTCTTGTTTTTCTTTTTCGAATTGGTTGATATCTTTGACTATGAATAGTTTTTGAACTTCTTGGTGATGGTTCATGTTCCATTGCAGGTTTCCAAATTCTAAATTTAAATCAATTTTCAATTATTGTTCTTACCTTCTTCGAGCTATTTCAATTAAAATGAAAAAATTAAAATTTACCATTTATAAACCAGTTATTTACTTGAGTTAGAGACAAGTTTGTTTCTTTCATAAGTTCTTCCTTTTCAGTGTCTAAAAAATTTCAAAAAAAAAACGAAAATGACGTACCACTTGGATAAGGATGATTGAAGTGTGCAAACAACCATTTTTTGAAAATTTCTATTGCACTCTTTGGTAAATTACCTCTTGACTCTCTTTTTATATTACCTTTAGTGTTTGGTTTGGAAAGAATTGGTTCGATTTTTGGCGGCAAAAGAGAAAAGTTGGTATTTGGCAAAATTTTGACCATACTTTGTTCTGTTTTCTCTTCTTTGGGTTTGAGCGAACCATTTGAAACGATAGTGCCAGTCATTTGGTGGTTCATTGTTTTTTTTGAAAGTTTTTGTTGGATCAATCGTAAGGACCAATCAAATTGCTCTCTGTGTTAATAAAAATTGACATCAAGATAAAAGTCAGTGGTTGAGATAAACATTCAAAAAATTCTACATTCTACAATGATTGCATATCTTAAAAAGGATGATTGACAATGGACTAATTCTATTGGTTGATAAAAAACGGGTAAAAAATGAGCAACAGACGCAAAAGTATAAGTGCTGTCTTTACCAAGAATCTGAGTATGACCAACTTAAAAAAGGAAATGAGAAAATCATTCAAAACGTCAACTACAACATCACCTGCAGATTTAGCTCTTCATGAAAAATTAAAAAATTTGGGAGAGGAAAACTTTGATGATGAAGATGATGATACAGAACCAAAGGGAAGTTATCTCACAAAAACATTAGGTTCAAATCGAAAATACTTCAAAAATACAAAAATCTCTCAACAAATTGAATACCTTGAAGGTTCTTTTAAAATTGTCAATTAAAACTTTTAGGTTTTGCTCAAAAAAAGTTTACAGAAGTAATGAGTGTTGTTTTAGAAACATTTAAAGTTAAACCTTTGATTAAAAACCGAACCCATAAGTTCTCAATCTACAAACAATGTTTTATTGGTAAAAAAAAAAAATAAACTGAAAATATTCAGCACAACAAGCAATTGATGGAGTTTTAGAAATAAACCGAAAGAAGGATTCAATAGCTTTATTGACAAGAGAAAAATGTGTTCTCATTTTTCAAGTTTTAGTTGAATTAGGTAAAAGAAAAACTATTAAATATTTTGAAGGTGTAATAGTATCTCTTCCAGATGGGAAGAAACCTTTTGAAGATAAATATTTATTTTTTAGATTCAATGAACAGATTGATGATGATTTCATTGTAAAAGTAACTCAAAAATATGTTGAAGTTAGTCAAATACAAATTTATATGCATGCAATTGAAACAATTGAAGATTTTTATGAAAAAGTTAATGACCCTTCAAATGGATTTGACAAAAAAGATAGAGTTGTTGGAAAGCGTACACACATTGATTCTGTGATTGGTTGATTTAAAAAAAATTCTAACTTGATTTTAGGATCTGTTGTGATCGATTGGATTGAATCAACATACAAAATTTCAAGATCAAGTGCTCTATTATTTGCTAGATACATGCAAAAAGCAGGAGTATTTTTAGAAGATCAAACTTTTAAAGATGATGAATATTATTTATGTACTGTTTGTGTTGAACAGTTTTTTAAATCAGTTTCAAAAAGTTTTGTCAATTCAAATTTTGAAGAAAAACCATTAGTCATGAATGTAATTGATAAAATCTTCAAAGATGAAAATGATGATTTTGGTGATGATGATAATGAAGAAGATGAAATTATCGAAAATGTAAAAATAGATATTGTAGATATGAGTGACAATGCAGATTTCTTGGAAGTATATGGTAATACACTTAATGAAGATCATTTTTGGGTGACTATTAAAGAGAAAGATAATATTGAATTTAAAGAAAATGAAGAAATAAAATCAGCAACATTGACAAAATTGATTGAAATTTTAACTGGAAATAAGTTTGATCAAACATTTTTTGAGACATTTTTCTTAACTCATTCTTCATTTACAACTTCTGAAGTTGTGTTAAAAAAATTGATGGAAAGATTGAATACACCACAAGAATCACCTTTTGAAGATTTAACAGAAGAAGAATGGATTTTAGAATCAAATAGAATAAAAAATAAAACGAAATCCATTCTACATAAATGGGTAATGCAATATTTTTATGATTGGAATCCAAATATGATTTCAACAATGTCTTCCTTTATTGATGAAGTTTTATCAAAAGAAGATGGAAATTTGGCAGCTAATATGAGAAAAGTTATAGGTCTTGAATCTTTTCATCATAAAGGTTTTTTTGATTCCAAAATATCATCATCAAATAATCAAAAATATTTACAAAATTTTAAATTGGATGATTTAGATGAATTAGAATTAGCAAAACAATTGACTTTATTGGAGTATTCTATTTTTACTCAAATTAAACCAAATGAATTGTTGGGAACTGCTTGGACAAAGATATCAAAAGAGACTTCAAATGTCCAAAAAAGTTCATTTCACTTTAACCAATTATCATCATGGATTTCATCATACATTTTAGAAGAACAAAATTTAAAAAAGAGAAGATCAAAATTACAAAGAGGTTATCAAATCGCGATTCATCTTTACAATTTAAAGAATTTTGATTCATTTTTAGCAGTTGCATCTGGTTTAAAGGTTGCATCTATTTTTAGATTGAAAAAAACATTTCACGGATTAGATTCAAAATTAATCAAAGAATTTGAGCAGATGTTCGATGTCATGGATCCAAAAAATTCATATAGTGCTTATAGAGAACAACTGGAAAAAACAAAACCACCATTAGTACCATATCTGTAAGTCTTCATACAATTTATTTTTCAGTGGTATTTATTTGACAGATTTGACATTCATTGAAGATGGTAATAAAGATATTCTTCTTCATTCAGAAACACAGAAACCATTGATAAATTGGACAAAAAAAAGAATGATGTCAAATGTCATTAAAAAAATTATCAAATATCAAAATAAGTCATTCATGGATATTCAACCAAATGACCAAGCACAAGGTAATAATTTTATCCAATCAAATTTAAATTTCCAAAGGATTGTTGAATTCATTGCTTGAGTCAAAATTTCCAACAATGAATGAAATGTATCAAATGTCACTACAAGTGGAACCAAGAGACAAAAAATAAAATTCATTTTGTAGGGTATTTGATCTCACAAAATATTTTGACATTTGATGTCAAAACAGGATTCTTGTTTTGTTTTTCGAATTGAATTTTTTCAAACACAGCAATTTGTGTTGCATACCCATAAATCAATTCCTCCTTTTTTGATTTTTGATTCACTCCAACCCCAGTGTGTTCAATTAATTTGTAGAGCTTTGAATCTATTGAATCAATAAAATGTTCGAATTCCTTTCGATTCCATTCAAATTTATGATCAACATCTCTTTTTTTATGCTCTTCACCAAACCATTTGTTGAATTCTCTGTTTGGTGTTGTAATAATAATGTATTTTGGTGATATCTTTTCAAACAAAATTTCTCTTTTAAACAATAAATAAAATATTTAAATACTTAAACAAAGGAACATCTTTTTCTTGTAAATGTTCAATTACTTCTGTGGCTATTATACAATCATAACCCTCAAATTTATTTTTTTCATTAAGAATATCACCTGATAACAATCGTATAGTTTGTGGTATTTTTGAAGGCATCAGGAAATGAAAAACTATTTTTTTTTAATGTTCATTAAAATTACCTGTTGGTTTACAATTCTCCATTGCTGTTGATAGAATTAATTCGGAAATATCCACTCCATCCAAGTGTGAATATTTATCTTCTTTCAAATAGTCTAATAAACGTCCTTCTCCACAACCAACGTCCAATATTTTCTGTATTTTCCATTTTTCATTCAATTTTCTTAGAGTTTTAGCGATATACATTTTTCTTTGCACATAAAGTGGAGGTTCGAAAGAGATCATTTCTTCAAATGATTGGACAAAATTAAAATTATTTATTTTGGTCTTTTTCCTCTTCTACCTCATTTTCTTTCATATCACTAAGAATTTCCAAAAATTCTTGCGATACTTTATCTACTGAATTTTTGAATGCCATTGCGGCTCTGGAATCACCAAGATCTTCATCGTCTTCATTCTCCAATAATTTTTCTATATCTTGTTTTGAAAATTCATTCCCAAGAATTTCTTGAATAAAATCAACTTTCTGACTTTCAAAAGCAGTTTTCAAAACTTCTTCTCTTGCATCCTCATTGTTCTCAAAATAATTTCCCATTTCTTCTAATTTCTCTCTTGAAATATCTTTTCCATATTTCGTTTTAGCTTCATCCATTTCTTTTTCAAATTTACTTCTGGTGTCAACTTCTTGGATTTCATTGGTAGCATCAACTTGTTCATTTGAATCTTCAAATTTTAGAGTGATATTTGAATTTGTTGCACCATCTAAATTCAATGGATCTTCAGCGTATTTCTCAGTGTATTCTGCTTGGAATTTTGCTATTTGATCAACTGTTATTTTTTCTTCTTCTTCCGTTTCTTTTGTATCTTCCTTACTGAGCGTTGGTAGCTTTGGTAAAGGCTCTGGAGGTGTAATTTTTTCTAAAACTCTTTCTTTTCCTTTATATTTATAAACAAATTTTTCTTGATCTTCCCTCTTTACAAAATCATAACCCCATTCAACAATTTCATCATCAGTGACATCAAATTCAACAGAAAATAATTTAATAGTTGCATAATAATCTTTTCAAAAATTCAAATTATTAATGGAATTACCTGAACCAATCTCCATGGTTTTCTTTTCATAATTTTCTTCCATTTCTTTTTCCATCATTATTTGTTTTTGTTTTTCAACAGATGACACATCTTCTTCCTCTTCCTCTTCATCTTCATTTTGATGAACTCGGAATTTTTTTTGAACTTTATCAGGAGTTAGTTTTACAAACTCTTTTTCTTGTTGTTCAAAAATTTTATCAATTTTTTCCATGGTCAATAAATCAGTATCAGTTTCATTTAAATTAGAATTGAAAAATTCTTCATCTTCTTTATCAATCATTGTGTTAAAATATCCTGCTTTTCCAGATTCAGTTTTGAATCCATATTTTTCAAGTTCTTTTACATTTCCTTCTCTTGAGAGTTTAACAAAATTCTGTAATATTTGTGAACCTTTTTTTTTGGTTGTGAAATTTTTACAATGAAGCAGTGATAATTTTGTAGTTAACCTTTTCATCCAATAGAACCAACTAAAACTTCAAAAAAAAAATGTTCATAAAAAAAGGTTAATTTAATCAAAAAATTTTTGACATCTTCCTTTTGCTGAAGTTATTCTTCACCAATAGTGATACTATGTCAAATGTTGATATTCCACGTTGTTATTCCACTCAATTGCTTCATTCAAAGGTGGCAGTACTATTGGATGTCCATCAACAATAATCGATCAACTTATAGGTTCAGTTTTTCAAGAAAAAAGTAATTTGGTTCTCATAAATTTTGTCCAATCATCTAATTTGCGCCTTTTTCTGTAACTTTGATCCATTTTTCATGAGCAAAAAAAGTGGAAAATTATCTGGTCTAGAAAGATATGGATTTATAAAAAAAAAGAAAGAACCACAAGAAACAGATGAAGAACCAATAACTCCTTCAAAAAAACGGTTTTTAAAAATTTATATTTATTTTTTCAGTAAAATCACTGAAGTTATTGATGAAGAGGAAACCAAAAAAAAGAAGAAAACATCAACTTTGACAATTGTACAAAAAGAAAAGGATTCAAAGTCAAAAGAATCAAAAAAGAAATCTCAGAGTCCAAAAGTTGAAACAAAGTCATCAGAAAAAACTCCGAAATCAATAAAAGATTCAACTCCAGAAAAAACATCGAAAAAAGTGAAAAATGAAAATTCAACTCCAGAAAAAACATTAAAAAAAGAAAAAACACCTACCAAAGAAATCAAAAAGAAATCAAAAGATGAAAAAAAAACACCTGAAAAGAAATTAAAAATAGAGAATGAAGAAGAACCAATAGAAGATGAATCAACCAAAAAAAAAGTAAGATTAATCAACTCACTGATGTCAATAGAAACTTGCAACAAGAAATTTTTTATCAGGAAGAAGACCAACTGCTCTTAATCCAGGATCAAAAGAAATTCCAATTGCAAAAGATGAATGTTTATCTGGAAAAGCATTCATTATTTCTGGTGTTTTAGAATCATTAGAAAGAAATGAAATTGAAGAATTAATCAAAAGATATGGTGGTATTATTAAAACATCAATGTCAAAAAAAGTTGATTTTTTCATTGTTGGTGAAGAACCTGGTGAAACAAAAATGAAAAAAGCAAAACAATTGAACACAAAACAATTGTCTGAAGATGATTTTCTTCAAATACTTAGAGATTCAAGTGTAAAAATGGAAATGGAAATGGATTCAGATGAAGATGCAATGGATATTCAAACACCAGAAAAAAAGATCAAAACACCAGAAAAAAAAGAAAAAGTTGAAATATTACCAGTTAAAAGAGACAATGATGGAAAGAATGATACACAATTATGGACAGATAAATATGCACCTTCTTCATTTGGAGATATTGTAGGAAATACATCAAATATTAAATTAATTGGAGATTGGTTGAAGAATTGGAAGAGTGAATACAAAAAGAATCTAAATGTTAAAAAACCAACTTGGAAAAAGGCATTAATAATTAGTGGTAAACCTGGTATTGGAAAAACTTCATCAACAAAAATTATATGTAAGAATTTAGGTTATACAGTCATTGAAATGAATGCAAGTGATGCAAGAAACAAAAAAGCAATACAAAATAAAATTACAGAGATGACAACAAATCAATCATTCATTAAAAATGAACATACATGTTTAGTTGTAAGAATATTTTATTAAAAAAAAAAATAGATGGATGAAGTTGATGGAATGTCAACTGGTGATAGAGGTGGTGTTACTGAATTGATTCAAATTATCAAATTATCAAAAATACCAATCATTTGTATTTGCAATGATAGATATAAACAAGTATAAAAAAATTGATTTTTTTAAATTTTAAAGAGTCTTAAATCATTAATTAATTATTGTGTTGATGTTAAATTTCGAAATCCAACAGTTGATCAAATTTTTAAAAGAATTTCTAATATTTGTAAAATTGAAAAGATTCCAATTCAAGATGCAGCTATTAGAAAATTAATTGAATCATCAAATCAAGATTTAAGATTTATTTTAAATCATTTACAAATGATGAATAAATTGAATAGAAAAATAACATTTGATGATGCAAATGATATTTCAAATGATTCAACACCAGATAATATATTTCAAATTACAACAAAATTCTTAAATATTCAAGAAAGACCAAAAAGTTATCAAGAGTTAATAGGTTTATATTTTGATGATCCACAATTAGTTCCATTAATGATTCAACAAAATTATTTGAACTACCAATCAAATCAATTAAATCCAATTGAGTCGATTGTAAAAGCATCAGAATCTATTTCATTTGGAGATACCATTAATATAATGAAAACACAAGATTATTCATTATCAACTTTACATGCTTTTTATTCAACTATACAAAGTTCTGCTTTTGTTTCTGGTAGATATGTGAGACATGGTCCTCAAGATAATTATTATCCACAATTTCCATCTTTCTTGGGTAAATCATCAACACAAAGAAAGAATTATGGTATATTGAATTCAATTTTTCAATCAAGTTTAAATTTGACATCTGGTACAAATGAAGATTTTAGAGATAATTATTTGCCACTTTTGAATAATAAAATACTTGATCCTTTGAAAGAGAAAGAAGGTGTTGATCTTGCAATTGAAAGAATGGATGAGTATCATATTTCAAAAGATGATGTTGTTGCAATGAATGATATTTTATCAATGGGAGAAAAATTGAAGAACAAGTTTAATGGTGTGCCATCAAAAGTTAAATCACATTTAACAAAAACTTTTAATAAAACACATCATCAAATTTCAAGATCATCTTCAAGAAGAAAAAAAGATGATACTGAAGAAGAAGAAGAAGAAGAATAAATATTTGTCAATTTTTGCAAAAGTGTGACAAATCAAAATTGAGCAGACACATTACCAATTTTTTTTTGAACTGATTTTTATTGTATGAGTTTTTAAAGGTTATTAAAAGCACTTCTAATTGGATTTATTTTTCTTTTTGATTTTCTTTGTTCATTTTCTTTTACATAATTTTTTAATTTTGACATAAAGTCGCTTTCTGATTTTGCTGTCATTGCTGTTGGTTTGGCAATTGGTTTTGGACCTTCTCCTCTTTTGTGTTTATACCAAAGTCTGTAGCTGTTATATTTTTAAAAATAAATTTATCCGTACCACCTGTCACAAAGTTCACCATATTCCAACTCTTTTGAAAAGAAAGTGTTGAACAATTCATAGTTTTTCTCATGAATTTTATACCTACATGAGAAGGTAGTTTTGGGTGTATTTCTATTTCCACATTCACAGACCTAAAAATTTTATTTGTTTGCTCTCCTCTTACCACACAAATCCGTTCACTCATTTTTGATTGGCTAAAAAAAAACACTCAAAAAAAAGTTAAATATTTTATTTCAAGGAAGTTTTTTTACATATATTTTATAATCTTTGTATATAATTGGTACCTTGTGTAATATATCTAATCCATCTTTTTGGTGAATAATTCTCATTTCTTTCTTCAAATTTCAAGAATCTAATGCAAAGACCACTTGAAATATTAAAAATAACAAAAATGAATAAATACCTCATATTATGCATAGGTAATTCAAATTTCAATGAAATTGGTCCCATTAACTTTTTAGCATTTTCGTCTGGAATTTCAAAATCAGAAGCAAATCTTATTCGAATCGTTTTTTCTGTCTAAAAAAAGGAATTAAAAATAGAAAAAGTACCTGTCCGTCTAATCTTTTAATTCCCCATAAAATTGCTAATTGTCAAAAATGTATATATTTTTTTTTTACTTTTTTCACTTGCTTTCCATTCATAAAAATTATCACTTGATTCTTCACCAAATTCAACTAAAATACTATTGGTTGTTTGCATCAATGGTATTTTAATTAATATATTACTTCCATATTTATCTTTTGATAATTCAGCTCTAACTTTTACAATCAATTCTGCTTTATACTTTCCTTGTTTTTCAATGAAGGGAAAAACTTTAAATGGTTTATTATAATTACTAACAACTCTATAATTCAAAACTGTAAACTCACCATCTGGTGGTAAAAAACTTAATATTTTCATTTTTTCAAATGCATGAGTATCTACAATTGAATTAAAATTAATTGAATCAATTGATATTTCATATGATTTATTCTCTTTTTAAAATTAAATTCTTTTTCTTTTTTACTTTTTCCAATGATTAAATCTTCATTTAAACCCATTCTGATTATTGGTTTTCCAGTTAAGAATGATCTCATTATAATTGATCCTACAATTTCACAATAAAGTGTATTTCCTTCATCATCAAAAATTAAATTTATTCTTTCTAAAACATCAACAAATATTTCATTCTTTTTATATTTTGTTGTTTGTACAGGTTTTTTAGCTGCATCTGATTCAATAACAGTTTTGTCAGTTGTAATTTTCAAATTCTAAAATTATTAATTTCAAATTAAGTTTACGTTTAATGTATTCCTTATTAAACTAATAGATTCCTTTTCAACTATTTGTTTTAAAATTCCTTTTTTTTTTTTTTTTACTTTCAATAGGTTCATTGAATGTATAATATTTTAAATCTTTACTAGATGTATTTTGTATTTGTCCAAAATCAAATACTTCATCCAAAATTTCATAAACTAAAAGGAAATTCTTTCTTAATGAATCTTCAGTCAAATCACCAGTATAATCTTTAAATAAATTTGAAATACGATATAAACATTCACATATAAGAGATATTGATCCATTTCTTCTTGTGGTACTTGATTTTTAATTTTTTAATTCAAACTTACACAACAAAGAATAACTGATTTTTTCTTATATGAATAAAATTAATTCCGTTGGAATTCTAATGGTTATATTTAAATTTTTCTTACAAAACATGGTGGTGGATCACCTAAAAACTCTAAACGACATTTCCTGAAAAATATTTCTTCAGAACCAGAAATAATGTCATAACGAACTTTTTAAAATATTATAAATTTGTTAGATCTTACAATCTTTTGCAATGACTTTGTCTCCTCTATTTTTAGTTTTAATTTTTTTTTAATTATTTGTTCACCTTGGAGACATCACGAAAAACTGCGAAATTGATGTGGCCATTTTTGGTTGGTTAAAAAAAAATAATTGATTTTATTCTTTTTCATAGTTATTTGTTTTTTGTTGTAATTTGACAAGTTCTGGAAATATTTTATTGATAAAATCATTTTCTTCTTGTTGTGTTTTATAAAATTTCAAAAAATAAATACTAGGTTGTAATTGAATATTCTTTTTTCTTGGTTTTAAATCCATTGAATAATATTCATCAATATATTTCTTTTCTAATTGTTGAATATTTTCTTTGGCAACTTTTTCTTGATGATGTCTATTATATTTTGAAGAGAAAACTTGAAAAGAATTATTTATTTTTTTTTTTTTACTTATTGAAAAACCTATGAGTCCAAATACACCAATTGCACCAATATAAGCAGGTTGTGTTATAAAATTAGCTGTTAATAATTGATATTTTCCTTTAATTTTGTCCAACATTTTTCTTCAAAAACACAATTCGTTTCATTGGATAATTAGAAAAAGATTTTCTTTTCTTCAAGCAAAACGTCTTTCATACCTTCAGAAGAAGAACGCCCAACCAAAAGGCGAAAAACAGATATGTCAAATGAAAATTATACTAAACATGGATTAAATAAAACTGAACTTACTAGATTATTAATACAAACTTTAAATTCTTTAAATTATAAAGAAACGGCTTTAAATTTAGAAAAAGAAAGTTCAATTTTATTACATGCAGAAAATATTCATAATTTGAGAGAGAATATTCTTGATGGAAATTGGAATCAAGTAAGAAATTGAAACTAAAAAACTAATTATTTTTTTAAAGGTAATTTCAAGTTTAGATATACTTAATCTGGATGAAGAACATATAATTTGTGTAAAGTTTTTAATTTATAGACAAAAATATATTGAATTATTAGAACAAAAGAACATAAAAGAATCATTAAAAGTATTAAGAGAAGAATTGAAACCAAACACAAAAGATTCAAAACAATTACATAAATTAGCATGTTTAATCATGTGTTCAAATATAGATGACTTAAAAAAAAGATCAAAATATACAAATAGAGAAGAGTTATTAATAGATTTACAAGAATATATTTCACCAAATTTAATGATTCCAGAAAATCGTTTAGAGAAATTATTATTGAAATCTATTGATTCATATTCATTATTAGAAGAAGAAATATCACCTTCCAAACTTTTACCAAAAGATGTATTCAAAATATTGAAATATCACACTGATGAAGTTTGGAATATTGAATTTTCAAATGATGGAAAATATTTAGCATCTTGTTCTGCTGATAAATTAATTTTTATTTATGATTTAAAAGAAATTGATTCAAAACCAATTCAATGTAAAGGTCATGATGATGTTGTTTCAATGATAAAATGGTCCAATGATAATTCAATGTTATTATCTTGTTCAAATGATAAATCAATCATTTTATGGAATAAATCAAATGGTTTTCAAATAAGAAAATTTGAAAATCATAAAGATAAAATTTCATCAATTTCTTGGTTATCGGATAATATACATTTCATTTCAGCAGGTGGTGGAAATGACAAATCAATTCAATTTTGGAATATTCATCAAGATGATCCAATTGATGAATGGAAAATGAATTATAAAATACAAGATTTACAAGTATCTCCTGATGGTAAAAAATTAATTGTAATATCTCATAACAAAAAAATTCATATTTACAATCCAAAACAAAAAGATCAATGTTATACTTTATTAGAAAATGATTCAATTACATCTCTTCATATTTCAAAATGCTCTCAATTTTTATTGACAACAATTGCAAAAGAAGATGGTTTGTTAACCCTTTTTTTTTTTTATTTTTGATCAGATATTGGTTATATCTCAATGTGGAGTTTAAAAGACAATAAATTGATAAAGTATTTTAAAGGTCATACTCAAACAAAATATGTTTTGAGATGTTGTTTTGGTGGTAAGAATGATATGTTTATTGCAAGTGGAAGTGAAGATTTTAAGATATATATTTGGGATCAAAAGAATAATATTTTATTAGATAAATTATCTGGACATGAAAATATTATTAATTCAATTTGTTGGAATCCTGTTCGGAATGATATGTTCGCATCTTGTAGTGATGATGGTACTGTTAGAATTTGGAAATTGATTCTAAGAGAAAAAGAATTATAAATATATTATTTTGACATTTTTGTTTTTTTTCATTCATCTTGATCAATACTGTTGGAAGTACACACTGATTGGTCAACTACTAAGAAGCACAAAAAGATGAAGAAATTGTTATTACTACTGTTTGTTTCTTTTTATGTGGCAGTCAATTCAAATTTAATAACATTTGAGAATACAAAAGTAAAACTAGATTTAAAAAAACTAACAACCACACTTCAGTACACACTTTCCCAAAATGTTGGAAGTGTATTGTACCAATATAATGCAGGTATGTTTCCATCAGGATATTTCAAATCTTCAAGTAAAAAAAAAAAAAAAGTTAAAACCAAAAGTTGACATGTCTTCGAATACAAAAACACCAATTTCATTTATATTCCTTGAGAAAGACTTACTTTCAACTTACTTTCAAGTGAATAAACTGAATCAAGTAACAACTCAATCTTTTTAAAACTTAAAGTTCAAATGTGAAAATAATTTTGTTGTTCCTTCAAGAGTAGCAAGTGATAATATGATCGTTAAACATGATTATTTATCAACTAAACAATTGAAATTTAATTTTGATTTAAATATTAAAAAATTTGCCATGTACTCAATTTTCATTATAAAATGTACACAAAAAGAAACAGAAAATGTTGAAATAAAAATAAATGGAAAAATAGAATTAATGAATCCATATGGATATCTACAAAGTGAATCTATCGGATATTATCCTGTAAAATAATTAATTTACTAAAATATAGTTTTATGGTGGTTTGATTATTTTGTACTTGATATTTGGTTTTGTTTGGTTTTATTTTATATTAAAATATCGTTCATCTGTATTAAATTTACAAGTAAAACAATGAAATATCACTAAATCTAGAATTGGATAACTATTGTTTTAATGTTGAATATTTTTCAAGTTTCATTCATATTTTTTGATTATTTCCTTACAAATTGGCTTGGATATCATTGTAAGGAATTCATCTCTAACATTTTAATAGCATCATTAATTATTTTGATTTCTGTAGTTTTGACAATGATCAAAAAATGTCTCTCTAGAATTTTAGTATTGCTTGTCGCAATGGGTATAAATTTTGTTTATTTTTTTACATTTTTAGGAATGTCAACTGTTTTTTCTGATATTACAACAAACAAAAAATATATGATTACAATTTATTCATTTACTTATTTCATTGGATATTCAATTTATGAAATTAGTAGAATTTTATTTTTTTATGATTATTTCACTAAAGTTACATTGATAATACTTGTGATACCTGTTTGTTTAATTGATGCAATTATGTTTGTTTGGATATTTATTGAATTGAGAAGTACAATCAATGAATTATCAGAAACAAAACAATCATTCAAATTATCATTGTATTCAAAATTCAAAGTATTGGTTTTCATTTATGTATTACTTTGTGTTAATTGGATGATTTTAAATATCCTATTTGAGTTCATTGAAAATTTCCAACCTTTTTATTATTTAAATTTCGTTTTTGATTGTTTTTGGGAATTACTTTATTTCATTGCTTTCGTTTCAATTTGCTATATTTGGAAACCTATTGAGGGAAATGAAAGATATGTTGAATCGAAACAAATAGCAGATGAAGATGAAGATGAATTAGATATGATGACAAAAAGTCAAATTGAAGAAGAATCAATTGCGGAAGATCAATTTAATATTGAATTAAGTGATCAAGAGGAAGATACATTAGACCAACAATTATTGGACAATGATGAAAAAAAGATAAATGAATAATTTCAACACAATAGAATTAAAATATATTCAAATAAAATCTAATTCCTTCAAGTGAATCATCTCTACACAATATACCCATTGACTCAGTTGCAATTAATTGTTCTTTTGCTAAAATGATTGAAATACCCATTTCTTGTGATAGTTCAACAGATGTTAAAGATCCTTTTTCTTCTATTAATTTACTAAGTGTTTTTGATACTTGTTGTAAATTATATTTTTTGGATTGAATGACAATTACACCACTATCAAATTTCTTCAATGTTAAATTTAGATCAAGTTGATCAAATAAAGAACATGCACGATACATATCTTCTGGACTTATTAAATCTGTTCCTCTAGCTCTATTATATAGACAAAATGCATCTGTCAATGCAATCATTCCATTCTTTTCTAAATGTTTTGGTAAATAATCTGACAATTGTTTAGCCAATTCCTCATGATATAAAGTACCTATTTTTCAATATTTTAAAACTTTAATTCTTACCTGTTGCTTGTTTTGTTACTGGTGATGTTATTCCCATTGTAATAAGAAAATCTTTTACTTTTGTGTCTTCTTTTGATAATTTGTCTCCTTTTTTCACTTTTTCTGAAAATTTTCCAGCTAATTCTACAAGTTCTTTTGCGTTTACCATCAAAGAATCAATATCTTTGAAAGCTTCTTTTAAAGTTTTTGATTCTGTTTCTTCTTGTGATTTAACTGTTCTACTGATACCTGTTATACCTGCTGATGTTGTAGAAAATGTCTTTTTTTCAACTTTCTTTTTTACTAACCAACTTTTTAAATTTAATTCAAACAAAAAAAATACCTCTTTTTTTTTAATTGAATTTCTAATGTTTCATGAAATAAATCATGTTTTTTATCTCCAAAACTTAATTTTAACAGTTCATCTTTAAATATGATATGTACTTTTGTACTTCCAAAAAATAATGGAGACTTAAAATTTAAAAAGAAATGAATTATTTCTTACGTGTTTTTCGATATTTTGGATATTTTCTAAAGATGTACCTTTTGGGTCTTTTAGATCTAAATATAATAATCTATGTGTTGTAATCGTTATTTTTGAGTTTTTGAAAGATTTTCTAGTTTAAATTTTTTGTTTAAAATTAATTTCTTTTCAAACCCTTTGGAATCTTCAATGTTCAAATTTGTGACTGTAAGGCATTCTATTTCATCTTCTATCAATTGAGGTCTCCCTTTTAAATTTAACTTTTTTTTGACAAACCTGAACTACTCAACTCAACTTTTTCGAAATACTTCATTGGATGAATAATTTTCCACCAATCCTCTGAGAATATGGAATTCAACAAAGAAAAGTTAGTCAACAAAAGAAAATTACATTTTTCACCTTCACTAAAAACCTCTTATAAATCACCTATTCTGTTCATCAAATCAAAATATCAATACCTCTATGATGAAAATGAAAACGAATATTTAGGTAATGAATTTATATCTTTTATCTTTAAATTCAAAAATAGATGCTTATAATAATGTAGCTCATGTAGGACATTGTCATCCTAATGTAGTTGATGCTATTTCAAAACAAATTTCAACTTTAAACACAAATACCAGATATTTACGTAAATACTTTTATTAAAAAAAATTCAAAGGTTAAAAGATCCATTATTGGTTGAATATGCAGAAAAATTATTATCCAAATTTAAAAAACCTTTGGAAGTTTGTTTTTTCGTCAATTCAGGAAGTGAAGCCAATGATTTAGCATTGAGATTAGCATCAAGATACACCAAAGGAAATGATGTAATAGTTTTAGAAAATGCATACCATGGTACAACACAATCATGTGTGAATATATCTCCAACAAAACATAAAGGAACTCATTTTTATCATAATGATGAAGATTGTATGAAAACACCAAATTTTATACATAAAATTGATGTTCCAAATGTGTTTAGAGGTCCTAAAGAATCTAAATATTACTCAAATCAAGTGAAGGAAAAATTGAAAAATATCGAAAACTTATCCTGCTTTATTGCAGAATCAATTCAGGGTAATTTAACATCACAATTGAATTTTAAGGTGTTGGTGGACAGATATTCTATCCTAACAATTTTTTAATTGAATCATTTGAACATGTCAGAAATGCAGGTGGGGTTTGCATTTGTGATGAAGGTATGTCCTTATTTTTAATTAGTTGATTTTTTCGCAGTTCAAGTTGGTTTTGGAAGAACTGGGAAGAATTTTTGGGGATTTGAATCACAAGGTGTTAATCCTGATATTGTTGTCTTGGGAAAACCAATAGGAAATGGATATCCACTTGGTTGTGTTGTAACCACAAGAGAAATAGCTAATACATTCTCAAAAGTTGAATATTTCAATACTTTTGGAGTAAAAAATTGAATTTCTTTTATAATATTGAAGGGGAGTACGACAAGTTGTGCTGCTGGATTAGCAGTTCTAAATGTGATTGAAGAAGAAAATCTTCAACAAAATGCATTAGAGGTCGGAAATTATTTTCTGGAAAAGTTGAATGTACTAAAGGATCAATTTGAAATAATAGGAGATGTAAGAGGAAGTGGGCTATATATTGGCATTGAATTTGTCAAAGATAGAAAAACATTAGAACCTGCAATGATAGAATCAAGTTTCATTTGTCAAAAATTAGTTGAAAATAGAATTTTAACAGGAACTGATGGACCACTTCAAAATGTTTTGAAAATCAAACCTCCTCTCTGTTTTTCAAAAGAAAATGTTGATTACTTTGTGAAATGTTTGAAAAAAATTTTGAAAGAAGATTTTGTGAATAAAAAAGAATAAAATCAATATTATTCGTTAAGTTTTGAAAAAAGAATTTATTGATCCGATGTTAATTTTAAAGATAAAAGAGCAATTTGATTTTCATAATTAATTTTTGTTGTGTTCAATTCATCTTGTGTTTGCTCTAAAATATCTCTCAAATGAGTCAATTGAACAGATAATTGTTTTTCAATTTTTGAAGATTCTTCCAATTCTGAAACAGCTAATTGCCATTGAATTCTATAATCACAACTTTTTAAGTCACATGCTTCAATTTGACCCAAAAGATAATTAATTTTTGTTTCATATTTTTCTTTTAAACGATGTTCTCTATCAACAGATTCTGAAGAAAAAAAATCATCTTCAGAAATTTTAACTTCTTTGATCAATAATGATGATTCTTGTTGTATTGACCCTTCTTCTTCTTGATCTTCTTCTGAAATTTCGTTGGATGAATTTTTTGATTTGGATAACAATGATTTGGTCAATAAATTTTGTAATTTTGATCTTTCAGCATTAACACGATCTAATTCCTTTTGAAGATGTTGAATTATGTTTTTCACAAAATGATAAAAATTTGAAAAGGATGAAGAAATATTCTCTTCGTTTGATAATTGGACAATTTGATTTGAATCTAATTCTGTGTATTGTTGTAAAATCATTTGTAATTTTACAAAAACATCATAACATTCTTTTTCATATGATAAATTTAAATTTCTACAATTTTCTAATTCATTTTGAAATCTTAAGATTTCTAATTTTTGATCTTTGATTTTTTCTTTTAATTTTAAAATCATTTCATTCAATTCAATTGTTTGTGATCTATATTCAACAGCATCTTCTTGTGATATAATTTGGTTTTCATTTAAGTTGTTTAATTCTAATTTTAAATTTTCATTTATTAATGTTTTGAAGGCTACTGAACGTTTTTTTAAATTCACAATTTCAGAATTTCCATCTTTAAAATAATTCAAGGAACTAGGTGAATTTGATCCATTTTGATTGGCAATATTTATGTTTTTAGTTTGTTGAGAATCACTTCTATTTAATTCTAATTGAGTCAAAGTATATAATTCATCTTCAAATTTTTGAATTAAATTTAAAATTCCGTCATTGTTCTCTTCTTTCAAATAAACTTTTAATTCATTTGAGAATATTTTAAATGATTCAAAAAAATCGATCAAAGGTAAATTTAAAGTTGTAGATAAACTTGAAGAAAAGAATTCTTCGCTTTCTGAAAAATTCATTCTTTGTTTTCTACAAACTCTCTTTTCTTTTGTAGTTTTATTAAAATGATACTTTTCATATTTTTCAATAATTTCTTCTAAAAAATCGAAAAATTTGGCAAATTTGGAAATTAAATTTGAGTGCTTAAATGAGATATTATAAAATTTAAATTCAAAGTTATCACTTCCAACAACGTTATGATTTTCAAAGAGAATTATAAATTTTAAAAATAGAATTTCTGATATTTCCATCCAATATCTTTTGAAAAATTTAATTAATTTTGTTCCTACCTAAATTCTTTTAAATTTTGATTAAAATTTAATTTTTTATGAAAAAATTCATTTAAATGACTATTCTTTTTTAAAGGTAAATGTCGTCTAATTAAATGCTCATCCAATAAATTTGCCACTTGAATTAAATCATTTGATTTTAATAAAATTTCTTGAAGTATTTCTCTTTTATCTTGCTTTTTTTCATAAGCAGGTATATTTAATTGATTAAAATAATTTTCAGAATCACTAATTAAAGCATTATCTTTTAATTTTAATTCAGCTTTTAATTTTATATTAGAATTTTTTAATTTTTCAATTTCTACAATGGCATCTTCATTCTTTTTAGCTTCAGAATTTAATTTCTCCTTTCTTTTGAAAATTTAAAAATTTTTGTCAGTTACAATTTTTCAATTTCAAGATTGAGAATGTCTTTTTCTTTTGAATTTTTCATATCGAAAATGATCTTGTTCAAACGTGATATTTCTTTAATTTTTTGTGATAATTCTTCTCTTGCGACTTCTAATTCTTTTTGTAATTGTTCTTCATTCGAAGGATCTATAGTTTTAGTTTTAAAATATTTTCTGGTTTTTACTTCGACCAAAAAAAGAAAAAAAAGAAGATTCTCTCTTATTTTTTTGATGATCATCAAAATCAAACATCAACTGTGCAAGTCTTTTTTCCAACCTTTGATTATTATATTCCACAGTTTCCATTTTTTGTTGTTTTTTTTTCATTTCTTTCTCTTTTTCTTTTAATTTTTTATTCAAACCATCAATTTCTTTGTGATTCTTTGAAAATTTGTTAAAAACTTTTTTTTTTTTTCCATTGTTACAATTTCTAATTCTTGTTGATATTTTGAATTTGAATTTTTTAATTTATGAAACTCAGCTACAAGGGAATCATATTTCTCTTTTGATAATTGAATCATTTTGATTCTTTTCACAGACCTTGAAAAAAAGTAAAAGCTTCTAAAATAAAAAATTGACCAATAATCTGAATTGGAGTATTTTTGAATAAAAACTTGGTGAATGTCTTACTGGAACAGTTTCACAAAAGGAATACAAGAGTTCACCACTGAAGTATTAAAAGAAGAAGATGAGGAAGATGAAGAAAATCAAATTCAAAAAATAACACCCAGAAGGTTACAACAAACAAATCAACAACAAATTGAAGAATTACAATTGAACCTTCAAGAAAAAAATGAAAACTTAAAAAAATTAAGTGAATCTTTTGAAGAACAATTTAAAAATCAACACAAAGAATTTCAAACTATATTAGAAAAAAAAGATGAAGAAATTAAAATTCTAAAAAAACAACTCTTGTCTGGGAATAAAATTGGTAAGAAATTATTGATTAAAAATATTTAAAAGAAGAAGATATCAATTTGACAAAGAGTGTCTCTTTGAATTTAAAAGGTGAAAATGAATCAAATATTTCCGAAATCGAAGATATCAAAAAATTCTTTTCCAATTTTTTGAAAATTATTAATACAAAAGAAGAAGAAACGAAAAAAAGAATGAAACTAAAAATGGACAAACTGAATAAAACAAAAGAAAAATATGAAAATTTGAAAAAAGATCAAAAGGAGAATGAAAAAGAAATGAACAAAGAAATTGAAGAAGAAAACTCTCCTACAATAAAAAAAGAAGAAAATAACCAAGAAAATGCGTATTCTGATGAACAATCAAAAATAGAAGAGAAAAGTACTTGTGAAAATAAAATACAAACATCAAAAGAATATTTCGAAATTATTGAAGAAATTATGAACGAAATTGAAGGTTCAGATGAGGAAGAACAAGAAGAATGTAATTTTTAAAAAAAATATCATTAATTCTTTTTCAATAGTTTTATCAAAAATACATTTATTTCAAATGAATTTTACAAAAAAATTAGAAAACGTTGAACAAAAAATGATGGAAAATCAAATGACCAATAAAAATATAATGAACGAAAATGGAATGATTGAAAAACAGTTGTTGATTCTGACAGAAGGATCAAAATTAAATTTAACTGAATCAATTGAATTTTTAAAAAATCAAAATTTAAAATTACATCATTTAGAAGAAGAAAATAAAAAAAAAGAGTTATCCAATCAAGAAATCTCCAAAGAATTCCAACAATTTCAAGAAAAAATAATGAACCTATTAAATCAATATGGTGTCAGAATTGAAGAAAAAGAAGATATTTTAAATCAAATTTTAGACTCATTGTCTCAAAAAGTTACTAATTTTAATACTCTATTGTGTGTTAAAGAATTAACAAAAAATCCAAGTCTTTGTAAAGAGTTCTCAATAAATCCAGAAGTTCCATGTGATTTTCAAACGGTTGAGCAATTGATTAAGATTTTAATTGAATTATTAGAATCAAAGGAAAAAAATGAAATTTTAAATACAATCAATGTAAATTTAACAGAAGAAAAAGCAAATTTATTGAAGTCTTTTCAAGAAAAAATGAATAATGCAAAAAATAATTCAAGTTCACAAATTGGATCTTTACAAACAGATGTTCAAACATATAAAGCAAAAAGTGAAGAAAAATCAGTGTAAGATATATGAAGTAAATGTTAAATTTTCAGAAAAATTGAAAGATTAAATATTGAATTAAATGAATTAAATTTCAAATTGAAAGAAACAAAAATGAATTATCAAGATACTATTGATGTTTTAAACAAAAAAATCGATAAATTGACAAAACAAAATATACGTATAGAACAAGCATTAGAAAAATCAAAAGAAGATTTTGTGAAATCACAGGAATTATTAGATTTAGAATTAATGAAAAATCAAAGCATGTGAGTTATAAAATTTATGTAAAACTTAATTTTTAGTATGGGAGATGAAGAGAAAAAGTATGAAGATTTGATTGGACAAATATCAAATTATGAAAGTGAGATTTCTTCATTACAATTTGAAATAAATAAAAAAAATAGAGTTTTAGATGAGAACGAAAAAGCTTTGAATGATTTCGAGAATGTACTCGAAGTATTTCAAGAAGAATCTCAACAAGAAATTCTAAAATTAGAAAAAAATATTGAAAAGAAAAAACAAGAAATTGAGACATTAAAAGTAAATTTAAATAAATTTGAAACACTTTCAAATGAATTAAAACAAAAAAATGAAAATTTAATTTCAATGGAAGATGAGTATTATAAAATGAAAGAAACATTAAATAAGTCAATTTTGAAATCAAATTATTTTTATCAAATGTTACAAGAATCAATAGCACGTGTAAATGATATAAATTTAGTGGATAGAAGAATTATAATTAATTTATTATTGAGATATCTTGAAAATAAGGAAGATCAAGTATTGAATTTGTTATCATCTACTTTAAGATTAACAAATTTTGAAAAAGAAAAATTAGATTGGATAACAGGGAAATCATCAACTGGATATATTTCAGGTTGGTTTTCTTCAACTGGCCCTCCTACTTCTCCTAATTCAAAATTATCTGAAAAACAAAGAAGTTTTTCACAATTATGGGTTGAATTTTTGATGAAAGAATCAAATGAATAAATACATTCTTTTTTTTATTCCATTAAATTACTTCTTGTTGCTTGACCCCGAAATTCAGATTCTCTCAACATTCTTGAAACTGAACAAGGTGCGCATAATGTTCCAAGGCAATCAGTACAAGCGTTTCCTTGAATATTATATGTATTTCTGAATTTATAATGAACATAAAATGTTGTTAAAGGCTAAAAAAAAAATAAAAAGTTGGTTTGATTTTTTTACTGGGCAAAAACAAATTTGAATAAGAGACCAAAGGTAACAATTGGAACCATCTGCTCTTGATTTTGCTTCAGCTGCTGCACAACATGAACACAAAGTTGCCTTCAAACAATTTTCAGCTGAATCTTTTGTGCCTGTTCAAAATATTTAGTCATTTTTGATTTTATTACAATCACAGAAGTCATCCATCCATTCTTCTTTTTCCAGTCTCTGCATCTTTCGTGATTCTTTCGAAAATTGACGGCAAGATTAACCAATGAAATTGCATAAGTAATTCGGAGTTTTTTTAGTATTTTTCATATTATTTCAATTGAAAGGAATGTTTCTTTTTTTTCTTTAATTTTGAGCTTCGAAGCTAAATGATTGGATAAAAAAAAACAATGAATTCGGAGTTTGATGCAATGTCCATGAATATTGAGACCGTGGATAGGTCTGAATCAGAATTTAATGCAACACCAAGCACACCAAATACTTCAGATATCATCAGGTCTTTGGATAAGTTTGGTAGTGCTCTCGATAATCAAGATGAACATTTTCCTCTTGAAGATGAAACAGACACAAATGATGAATTAACAGAAACATTTGAAGTTGTAGATATTGATGTACCTTCTGTTGAAAATCAATCTTCATCACCAAAATCTGATTCTTCATTTTCTTTAACAGACGTTCTAAAATCAGGTTTTTTCATTTAAATTTTTAAATAAAAAAAAGCATGTTACGGTGGAATGGATGGTGTCAGTTCAATATTTGTAACTGTAGCAACAGTTTTTAGTGGAAATGCTGGAATGACTGTAGTCTTAATTATTGGGTAATAATTTATCTTACAATTTTAAATAACAATTAGTTTTGCAAAATTAATGTCTGGAGCTATTTCAATGGGAATAGGTGATTTTATGGCATCCAAAGCTGGTAAGAACAAATTTATATAAAAAAAAAAACAGAACTTGATTTAATTGCGATTGAAAGGTAAAGATGATTCTTTTTATTCTTAATTTTCAAAGAAAGAGAGAATTATGGGAATGTGAAAACTTTTTAAAAGGTGAAAAAGATGAAATGATTGATATTTATGAAAATAAAGGATTGAATCGAGAAACAGCCTCGAGTATGGTTGAATTAATGTCAGAAAATAAACAAGCATTTGTTGATGTTATGATGGTACAAGAACTTGGTTTAAAACCTGTTGTGGATCCATGGGGTCCTTTAAAGAATGGATTGATTAATTTTGGTTCATTTATTTTATTTGGTAAAATCAAATTTTCTAAACTTCCAAAAGGTATTATTCCATTATTGATTTATATTATAATTACACCAATCTTTATTTTTATGAAACATGAAGCATCTCAACCTGCAAAAATAATTATCTTTTCAATTGACATTATCATTACATTTGTCACCTTAGGTTTGAATTTTCATGATGTTAACTCTTTTTCTGATAGTTTTTATGGGTTTTCTTCGTTCAAAATTTTCGGATCAAAAATGGTATATTTCAATTGCATTCACAGTTCTTGTTGGATTGATTGCAAGTGGAACAGGTTTTGCGACTGCATTTTTATTGGATAAACTATTTCACATAAATGTTTGATTATTTTATTTTTTATTTAAAATAATATTTGCACAATTTCTTCCAGCTGCACCCATCACACCACCACCAGGGTGTGCTCCAGATCCACATATAAATAATCCATCAATTGGTGATGAATATCTTGAATATCCTTTTGTAGGACGATACCAAAATAATTGATCTAAGGACATTGATCCATGAGAAATATTTCCACCTTTCAATCCAAATATTCTTTCTAAATCTAAAGGACTCAACAAATCTTCACCAATGATTGATTTTTGGAATCCAGGACAATACTTTTCAATTACATCATAACAATTTTGTGCGTACTCTTCTCTTCTTCCTTCATCATCCCAACTTTTTCCAGCTTCTAATCTATAAGGTGCATATTGTGTAAATAATTGAACTACATGTTTCCCTTTTGGTGAAATTGTATTATCCAACGAGCTTGGGATTGTCATCTCAATAATTGGATATGTAGAAGGTCTCCTTTGAATTGCATCTCTATATCCTTGCTCAATTTGTTCCATATTTTCAATAAAATGAATTGTTCCTCTATGTTGTGGTCCTGGTTCATTATTTACTGTTGGAATACAAGAAAAATTTGGAAGTGAATCAACAGCAAGATTAATCTTAAAAGTTGCAGAAGAAAAATCAATTGAATCAATATCTTTGACAAATTCATTTGGTAATTCATTTTTGTCTGTTAATTCTAAATAAGTTGTATAAGCATTGCAATTTGATATTACATTATTTGAATAAATTTTAGTTCCGTTTGATAAAATTACACCTTTTGCCTTTTTGTTTTCAATAATTATTGATTTGACTTGTTGATTACATTCAATTTCAACATTATTATCTTTTGCACAATTTGCAATAGCATCTGATATTGCACCCATTCCACCTTTAACATAGCACCATATTCCACCTGGGCCTGCATCTCCCATAATATCTAAATGTTTAATGCCTTATATTTCCTCTTACGATGTAATAAAACATAACTACTTCCATGATCTGATGGTGAAATCATTGCTCCAATAATAGCATCAGTTGCCAATGTTGATAGTAATGGTTCTGATTCAAACCAACGATTTAATATTTTAGTTGATGGTGAAGTTAATATTTCCATTAAATCAGGAATATTTTTTAAACCTAATTTTCTTACAGCTGAATTTAAAAGAACTTTAATTGAATCTGATTGTTCCATTAAAGGACCATTCATTTCAAGTGGTGCTATATCAAGTATTGGATTTATGGCTTTTACAAACTTATTTAAATACTCTTCATATTTTGGATAATTTTCCGCATCTTTTTTTGAAAATTTTGAAATCTCCTCTTTATTAAATTCTTTGTTGTGTCCAAGCATTAAATATTTTCCATTTAAAAGTGGAGTAAATGAAGAAGGATCTCTGATACAATTGAATTTTTTTTTTTTTTTCAAACCTTGGAATTAATTCTAATCCATATTTTGTTTTTAATTCTAATTGTTCTATAATTTCATTCCTTAATAGACTACATAAATAAGAAGCTCTTGAAAATTTAAAACCAGGAATTACTTTTAAACAAATTAAAAAAAACTAAAAATTGAACTTTCTTCTGTAACGGCAGCACCCCCTACAAATGGTCTTCTTTCTAAAATTAAAACCTAATTTTTTAATTTCTTTGTTTTTTTTTTTTTTACTTTTTCACCTGCTTTTCCTAAATATGATCCACAAATCAATCCTTTGATTCATTAAAACTATAATAATATTATACCATTATGACCACCACCTATTATAATTGAATCAAATTTTTTTGAATAATTTTTCTTCTGTGAATGACACAAGAATTTTTTGAACAAAAACATTTGTTTGACCAACCAATTGATTTGTACAAGAAAAATAAATATTTATTCTTTTTTTTGAATAGATGGTTTTTTTTGATTAAACATAGATTGTAATAAGAATGTTAAACCTTCTTGTGTATTTGGATCAACATATTGAAAATTAGCATCAGAAGTGATAAAGTTTTGTTTATCAAAAGAAACAGAAATTGGTACTGAACCTATTCCACCTGGTGGTACTTCACATACAATTGTATTCCTTTTTATTGAATGAATTTCTTTCACTAAAGTATTTCCAAACTTAATTATTGTTGAATTCAAAGGAGGTGAAATAAAACCATGTCCAAATATTTTAACTAATTGACCACCCATTGAAGAACCTATATTTGGTGAAACATGTGAAATATAAACATCATCATCATCTTCTGTTCTTTTTCTTTTTTCTCTTTCAACTTGTTCTATTCAAAAATGAGTTATTAGTTTTTTTTTTTTTTTACTTTCTTTTCCTCTTTTTGTTATTGTCTCAAATTCATATGAATCTATAAATGAAAGTAATTTTTTTGTTTGTGAATCTACAAGTGAAAATCTTAAACTTAATTTTTGACCGTTAAGATGAGATGAATACTTCACAAGTAATTCATCAAAGTTAATTTTATAATTATTCTCTTCTGTAAATTTCTGTTCATCTAAATCACTCAAAATTAATCGGTCTCTTTTAACTCTGTCAAAACCACAAACTGAAGCTCTACAAGATAAATTCTTTGGATCCAAAGTTCTATAAGTTATTAATTTTGTTTTATAAATTATGTTTACTTTGGTAATAAATCAACTGATAATTCAATTGTTTGTCTCGGTAAAAAGTGTTTTAAATTATCTTTTCCACCAGGTTGTTTTTTTCCTCTCAATGGTTGATTAAAACCTTCAATGATTTTTATATAATTTACTGTTCGTTGTTGAATTTCTGTTCTAATTTGTGGTTGAAAATTATTCCACATTTGAAAAGTCTCTTCATTTGATATTCCTTGTCTTTGATTTAAAAAATGGAATTGTGTTTGAGCATCTTGAAAATAATTCATTGTTTCTGGTATATTTGGTTGTTGAAATGTATAATTTGTATTTGGTTGCATAAAACCTTGTGGTTGAACAAAATTACTTGAAAACTAAAAAATAAAATAAAAAAATGTAAACTTACATATTGTTGTTGTAAAAATGGTACATTTTTTTCATTTTGAAAAGAATTACCAAACATTGGAATTGGTGGAGCTGTGGTTGATTCGAACTGTCCATCAGGTTGGTTTTGAGTTTGAGTTTGAGTTTGGTTTTGAGTTATGGTTTGAATTTCTGGTTGACTTATAATATCCTTTTTCAATTCTGTTAATTTTGGTGTTTCCACTTCAGATGTTTCAGGAAGATTCAAATCAAAAAAATCCAAGTCTTCTTCTTCCAGAAAAAATAAAGGATTTTGTGTCCTTATTGAATCTATGTCTGATATTTCAATAGGTGAATTCTCATATTCAAAAAACTCATATTTTATTTTGGATATGTCGTCTTTGTCCATTAGTCTCAATTAAAAATGCTCTATACAATTGACCAATGAAATTGTTTTCAGTTCAAAACCAAAAAAAAAAAAAGCAAAAATTTAAGTTTCATTTTTTATTCTAATTACTGAAAGATAATAATTCCCTATTCCACATCACCATTTCCCTTCAACAGTGTCAGAAAAACATTTTTAATTGAAAACTAAAAGGGTATAATATGTCTAAGAATGTTGTTTCATTCTCTCTTTTATTTTGTTTGTAAATAGTTTTAGCCAATACTTTTTTTTTGAAAAAATTTTTTTGAAGATATTTATTGAACGTTGACCAATCAAATTATTATCCTTAGATCGAAACAAAAATAATCGAACATAATGGCTTCACTCTTCAAAGATTTCTACAAACCAGTTAAACAAGTTCTTGATAAAGAATACGCAGAAGACTCATTCTCTTTTGGAGCAAAAGGAAAATCATCAAAAGATGCTGTAAACTTGAAATAATATTTTTTTAACATTTTTTCTTTAAAGAAATTCGAATTTTCTTCAGCAAGAAATGAAGATTCAGTTGAAGCTTCATTAAAATATGACGTCAAAATTCCAGCTGACTTTGCTGCTGTCAACGGTTCAGTCAAAATTCACTCAGACGGAAACGTTGAAGATGAAGTTACTATTGAAGATAAAGAAGTTGGTGTTAAAGCTGTTTTAAAAGGTACTCTTGAATCAAGTGATGCAGGTGAACTTAAAGATGCTAAAGCAGAAGCTAAAATCATCAGAAACAGTGCTGGTGTTGATGTTACTTATTCCCATGAACACTTCAAAGGAACAGTTGGTGTTACTTATAGAAAACGTACACCACTTAAAGTTAATGCATCAGCTGCTGGATTTTATGAAGGTTTATCAGTTGGAGGAGATGTCACAGTCCACCCACAAGATAAAGACAACAAAGTTGACTCATACAACGTCGGTATGGCTTACAAATTAGACAACTCAGTTTTTGCACTCCTTGTTGAAAAAAAATTGTCTGCAGCAAAACTTGGACTTCAACATAAATTCAATTCAGATGTTACAGGAGCTTCTGAATTCAAATATGATTTCAAAAAAAAAACTCATGACTTTACAGTTGGAGCTAATGTTAAAATCAATGAAGAAACAAAAGTTAAAGCTAAAGTTAAAAAAGATACATCAGCAACAGTTGCTCTTTTTTCAAAATTAAACAAAAATGTTGAAGCTAACTTCACAGTTGCGACAAAATTATCAGATCTTAAAGATGGAAAAGGATCATCAAAACTTTCAGTTGGATTTGATTATGAACAATAAAAATTTTTTTAATTTTTCTTATTCTTTTTATAGCTCTTCAATCAAAAGTTAATTTTCATTGGGTGAATTTATTCTTTTTTTTGCTTTCCACCTCTGGTAAAACAAATATGTCTTCTGGTTTTGCAGAAAGAATGAAAATGTTTCAAAATCAAAGTTCTACATCCAATTCACAAAGTTGGAAAAAACCGGAAAAAAAAGAAGAAAAAACAATGAATACAACACCTTCTTGGAAAAAACCTGTAGAAATAAAAAAGGAAGAAGATGTGAAATCTATTCCTCCTTGGAAAAAAGAAAAAATTGAAGAAAAAGAAGTAACAACCCCAACTCTAAAATGGAAGAAACCTGTTCCTTCAGAAGAGACAAAAAAAGAAAAAGTAGAATTACCTGTACCTTCTTGGAAAAAAAATGTACCTCAAAAAACAGTTGCAAATTCATCTACTCCTACAAATAATGGAAATACAATTGATAGTTTCAAGAAACCATCTTCTTCAAGTAACGTTTCACCAACAACAGAAAAAAAAATGAACTCAACACCTTCTTGGAAAAAACCTGTTTCAGAAGATCAACAAACTGAAGTGAATTCAAAACCAACTCCTGCTTGGAAGAAAGAATTAGAGAAAAAGAAGACTTCTTCTCCAACAAATGAAACAGAAGTCAAAAAAGAACCATGGAAAAAACCTACAACACCTGTTGTTGAAAAAGATGAAAAGACAGAAGTTGTTGCTGAAAAACCAAAATGGAAGAAACCTTCACCTGTTCCTGCTCAAGAAGCTAAATCTGATGTGAAAAATGAATCACCAAAACCAAAATGGAAGAAACCAGAACCTACTGTATCTGTTGTTGAAAAAGAAATTGAAAAATCAAAATGGAAAAAATCATCACCTGTTGTTGCGTCTGTTCCAGTCGAGACTAAAAATGAAATATCCAAACCTTCTTGGAAAAAACCTACAACACCTGTTGAAAAAGATGAAAAGTCAGAAGTGGTTGAAAAACCAAAATGGAAGAAACCTTCACTTGTTCCTGCTCAAGAAACAAAATCTACATCTTCAACGGAAGCGAAGAATGAAACACCAAAACCAAAATGGAAAAAACCAGAACCTGTTGTTACAGAAACAAAAAAAGAAGTTACAAAACCAGTTTGGAAGAAACCAACACCTCCAGCAGTTCAAAAAGAGGAAATTAAAAAAGAAACTCCAAAATGGAAGAAACCTGTTGAAAAACCAGGAGTTGAAGAAAAGAATGAAGGTTTGGAAAAAACTATTCCAAAAAAACAAGTGAAATTTGAAGAACCAAAACCGGAGGCTGTTGTAGTTGAGACAAAAGTTGAAGAAGAAATTAAAAATGACATAAAAGTTGAAGAAAAATCAAAAGAAGTTATCACTGAAAAACCAAAATTGAAGAAACCTCCACAAGCGTCATATATTCAAGAAGTTGAAGAAAAATCAATTTCAACACCTTTAAGATCAAAGTCTCTTTGGGAAAAGAAGATTGAAGAAAATAATTCAAAATCTGTTACTCCTATTGTAAGATCTAACTCAGAGACTCCAAAATGGAAGAAACCTGATCCAATGAAAGAAGAAACAAAATCTGTTGAAGAAAAGAAAGAAGTCGTTACTGAAAAACCAAAATGGAAAAACCCTATACCTGTTGAAGAAAAAAAGGAAGAATTGGATTCCAGTGTTCCTCTAAAACCAAAATGGAAAAAACCATCACCTCCAGTTCCTGTTGAAAAAGAAGAAACAAAATCTACATCAGAAGTGAAGAATGAAGCTACAAAACCAAAATGGAAGAAACCAGAACCTGTTCCTTCTCAAGAAACAAAATCTACATCTCCAACAGAAATGAAGAATGAAACTCCAAAACCAAAATGGAAGAAACCAGAACCTGTTGTTACAGAAACAAAAAAAGAAGTTATGAAACCTCCTGGTTGGAAGAAACCACCACCACCACAAAAATCTGTCGTGGAGAAACCAACAGAAGTTGTTCAAAAAGAAGAAAAAAAGGAAATTATTGAAAAACCAAAGAAACAGGTGAAATTTACTGAACCAACATCTGTTGAAGAATCAAAAATGGAAGAAGAAAAAGAAACAAATAATCAAGTCAAATTTACTGAACCAACATCTGTTGAAGAAACAAAAGTGGAAGAAGAAAAAGTTAAATCACCAGCTGGTTTGACAAGATCTAAATCGATTTGGGAAAGAAAACAAATGGATAATTCTCCTTCTACAGGTTCTTCAATTGGAGGGATTCAAATACCAACAAGATCAAGTCCTGCAACATCACCAAATACAAAACCAATAACAAAACCATCTGTTGTTACAAATATTGGTGGAATTAAAATACCACCAAAATCAAGTCCTGTTGCATCACCAAATTCAAAGCCAATGACAAAAACTAGTTCAATTTCAAAACCAATAGTTGAAGAAAAACCATCTTCTATCAAAAATAAACCTGTTAATTTAACAATTGACACAAAAGAAGAAAAAATGATTAATGTGACAGAAAAGAAGACACCTGTATTGAAGAAACCAGTTGTACCATCTCAAGATTCAAAACCAATGAATCAAATGGAACTTAAAAAAGAAACAAATGGATTATCATCAAAATTAGATAAATTTCAAAAAAATAATATGGCAGACTCAAAACCAACACCATCTTGGAAAAAAGATTTTGAAAAAAAAGATGTAGGTTCACCAACTCGATCAAAATCAATTTGGGAAAAAAAAGTTGAAGAAAATAATTCAAAACCAATTACACCTTCTCAAAGATCAAATACAGTAATGAAACAATCAGAAACAACACCAAAATGGAAGAAACCTGTTGTTCCTTCACAAGATGTAAAACCTGCAACTCAAGTTGAGACAAAAAAAGAAACAAATAAAATTGGACATGTTAATGAATTGCAATCAAAATTAGGAGGAATGCAATTCAAATCACCTTCTGGTGGAAGATCAGCAACTGTTATGAACAGAAAAGAAGAAGTTCAACCTGAATTGACAATTGAGAAGGAAGAAATTGGGAAATCAAATGGAAGTGTTAAATCTAAATTTGCAATGTTTGAAAAGAAAGAAAGTACTACTCCAGGAACATCACCAAAAAGATCATTGATGTCAAGATTATCATTTTCAAAAAAAAATGAAAAACCAAAGTCACAAGAAAATTCACCTGAAATTTCACCTGAACAAAAATCACCTAATACTGATCTTCGAAGGAAACAATTAACTGCAAATGAATTAGACAGTGTTAAACAAGATATTAGTTCAGTGGAATCCAAATGGAAAAAAAGATCAGCCACCACAATGGACTCTCCTGTGAATAAGAATTTGGAAAATTCAAATTTATTTTTGAATCAAAAACCGAAATCAAAAGTTGAACAACTTGGAAATGGACTCAGTAATGGTCAACCATTTAATCCTTTTGGTAAACCATCTTCAAATCCTCTGGAAAGAGTTAAAAAAATGGAAGAGGATTCACCAATTATTGAGTCAGCCGAAAGTCATGATAGAGTTGCTCATGGAAAGTTAGAAGGAACAGAATTGAGAAGACCAAAAAGAAAAACCAGAAAACCAACGAAACGTGTTAATTCTGAAGACATTAAAAAAGCTGAAAATGAAAGAAGTGAAGTTGTAGCTTTTGATGTATAATTTACCAACAAAAAAAACCATAATTTAATTTTTTCATAAAAATATTTTATTTATCAAATTTTTGAATATATTATTTTTTATGATGACTTTCCTATGGTTATGATCGAATTTATGATTTCATTAAAACTTTTCAAGACTGATATTTTTTGTCAATTCATTTCAGCTCAAATTTGTTCAAATTACCAATAAGCAGTAGTCAACGGTGAAATATAAACTGGATAACCAACTGGAGCATCACAACATTGATTGATTATATTTCTTAAAACTTCAACCATATTTTGAATGGATCCACGTTCAAATGCTTCTGAACCAAAAAATATTAATTCATTTGTTTGAGCAGCCCATAAAGATCTCACAGATTCAGAATTTAATTTGATAATTTTAAAGTTTTGATTTCTCATTTCTAACATTAAAGTTGTAAATTTTGGATCTTTTTGATCTTCTTCATGTATTTTTCTCAATGAAAATAAGTCATTTTTATCTGATAAAATTGATTCTCTCCAAATTTCTTCTCCTTCATAAGATAAAATCATTGGTTTCTTTTCTTCAATTCCATCAAAGAATTCTTCATTATCCTCATAAGTCTCTCCAATAAATGAATCTTGATATAATCTTAAACTCATTTTTAAAGCAGGTGAAATAATCATTTTTAAAAATTTGACATCACCAAAAATCCATTCATCTTTTTGAGAGATAATTCTGAAATCATTTTTAAATAACTGATAAATCTTTCCAACAAATTTTGAAGGATGAGTTGCAGAATGAGTACCATCATTTAAAACAAATAATCTTCTACCAACTAAAGATAATAAATAACCTAATGAAATTATTTTTTCAATTTTTTCTGAATGAAAATTATTTTCCTTTTTTTTTTCAAGTAAAAATTTAATAAGAGTTTCATAAATTCTTTTAAATTTATTATATGAAATACCACCTTCTATTGAATATTCATCATAATCTTTTTCAAATTTAGATGAAAAACTTGGATCTAAATCTATTGAATCATCATTTATTGTTGAAATAGGTGCAGGTGATTCAGTTGAAATCCAAAAATCTAATTCTTCACTTTCAATCATATAATAAAGAATTGATTTAACAAATAAGAATATTATATCACTTCTTTGTTCAAATGATGTCATTAAAGTAACTGCATTATTTTCATTAACATTATAAGTTCTTAAATCTAATTTTAAATTTAAAACATTCCATGTTTGCATTCTTAAAGATAATATCTTTTTTAATGTCAAAAAATTAACTTTAGTAAAAAAACCAAAACAATTCTTTAATACATCTCCTAAATTTGAATTATCAATTTTATCATTTATTTTATCTAAAATTCCAGTATAATATGATTCGTCAACTGAATTTTCTAATGCTTCAACTTCACGATCTTGACATATAGTTCCTTTGAATTCTAAACCACGTAATTGAAATGTTGCAAATCCATTTCCAATTTCAATAAAATGAACCAAACATGTTAATTTTTCTTTAAATACAATAAACATATCACCTGTTTGAACTGTACCAAATTCACCTTTTATAAATGAATCTTGAATTCCGCGTCTTAATGCTACAACCATATGTTCATAAAATATTGAATTAAAATTAGTTGAATCATCATTTTCATTTAAAGATGATGATAATTTGGTTGAATTAATATCTCTTCTTTTGGTATTATATGATTTCTCCCAATATTTTATACTTCTTGGATATGATAATAACCAAAGTGGTGATCCAATAAATGGATATATTGCTTTAATTAAATAAATTAAATTTTAATATCTTTCTTACGTGCTGAAAATAAAACTGAAAGAAATATTTGAAATATTCCTAAAGCTGTATGAGGTAAACCTAATGGATGTAATAAAATATGAAGTAATGAAGAATATGAAACTGTTGGTATTGAATAAATAAAAATGAAATGAAGTTTTTTCAATAATGTTTCAAACTTGAATATTATTTAAAAAAAAAACAAAAGGTAGTACTTACTTTTGAAATAAGATAAATTGAAATTGATAAATCTAACATAAACATTTCACTTACATAATCAATGGAAAATATAATTTCGGAAAATAATAAAGCAATCCATAATCTAGATGAGTCTGAATATGCAATTCTTAAAATCTTCATGCTTGTTGTTGAAATGAATAGAATAGTGATACTAAATTGAAATATTAAATTATATATTATGAATTTACATTGGATGATATTTTTGATTCATTTTAAAAAAAGAAATTGAAATTTGACTTAAAATTAATAAATTATATAAAATGAATTCAATTGATTTTAATATAAGAGTAATCATTTCATACCATCTAATTTTATTTTCTTTTAATCCAAAAATATATTTAAATAGTTTTGGAAGATTAATTGGATTTGATTTTGAAATTAATGGATATTTTAAAAGTGACCATGGTTGTGGTTTAACTAATTCAGGTATTAAATAATAATGAAAATATCCAATAATAATAATTAAACCTGAAATTATATGTTGAAAATAAGGTTGTAAATATTTTAAAGGATCAAAAATTTGAAGAGTAATAACTGGTAAAAATATAATAAAACTCATCAATATATCTTTAAATATTCTCAATAGAGGACGTACACCCGCTGTATTATTTTCATACTCTTTTTTGTTTAATTTCCATTTTTGGACTTACTTTCAGTTTCGTTTTCAATTCTTTTATTTTTTGAACATAAATAAAAAATAGATTTAAAAATATCTTTGATTGACTCAATATAATATAAATAATTTGAAGGTGATCTTGATAAAAAGTAACTTGATGAAACAAGTATACCTGAATAAATACCTGAATAAAAATCGTTACCAAATGTATTTTGTGATGCTGAATAATAACTTGCTCCAAATAATATTCCTAATACCAAAAGATCAAATATAATTTGCATAATTCCTCCAATTAAATTGATAAATCCAGTTCCACCAAAAAATTGAATATGAATTTCTTCAAGTAGAACCATAAAAAATGTTGGTGTTGATGGTAAATATCCAAACAAAAATATAAAAGGAAATAAAATTGTGATTCCAATAAAAAAATCTTTCAAAAATAAAAAAGTAAAATTCAAATTAATTGTTATTCCATAGAAGGTGAAACTAATAAAATATTAAGGTTGAAATTATATGGTACCTTGGAATTGAAATTAAATTCAACCAATAAAATCCATAAGATAATGAAGTGAATAAACAAAAATAAAAACCACGACTAAATGATGTAATTCTTGAAAAATGTTGAGGTGAATGAGCTATTTTTTTAAAATAAATTAATATAATTACCATCTGGTTGTGGACTTTTTAAAAGTGAAAATTGTGAAGAAGCAACAGAAACGTAAATCAAACAAATTAAAAAGTAATCATCAATAATAGAGCATAATCGAAATGAAAACCATGAAATAAATGCTGCTAAGAAAATACTTCCAAAAAAATGAAATAGTGTATAATCACGATCCAATAATTCTTCTAAATTTAATCGGTCAAATGGGATTGGTATTGATTTTGAAAATATTTTGAAATAATATTTTTCTTTTATGATATCTTCTTCTTTCTTTTCTGTGACATCAATTGTAATTTCTGATGATGATGATTGATTATCAGATGATGATGAAGGTGTTTCATTTGATTCAGTTGAAGGTATTGTGTATGATTGAGTGATACCAAATTCATCAATATAACTTTTAATTAACTTTAATATTTTTTTTACCTGAATGTTTCAGTTCTTTTCTTTGGTTCTTCAATAACTTTTTTTTTTTTTATTTCTTCAGTTTTTTCAATTGAAATTTCTTTATTTTTTTCATCAAAAAGTAATTTCTCGTGGTGATTGAAATAATAATGAAAGAAAAAATTTCCTTTTCTTTTTTTAAAAAACAAAATTCAAATTACCTAACTTGATTAAAAAAAATATGAGAAGTGTGATAATGGGGTATGTTATTTCAAAAATTAAATTTTCTTTTCCAAGATACTTTGAAAAGTAAGTGAAATATGAAGATTTACAATTATAAAAATTGTTGGCAACGAGTATAATAAAAAAAAGGTGTAAAAATGAGCAGTATTGATGTAGGCACTTCGTTCTCGGTCTAAATATAAACCTCCGGTTATTGTGGCTACAAAATTTCTTTTCAGGAATATTCTTAATCCGTCAAACATTAATTTCCTGATTTTTTTATCACCAAAAGAAATAAAATACGAATGATTGGTGGAAATAGATTAAAAATAAAATTTGATTGAACTCTATTTTATTTTTAATTTAAAATAGTTTTCAGGTTTAAAATAATACATAAGTGTTAACCAATCATTGTTGACCATTTTCTCATCAACGTCAACGTCACTTGTCAAGCATATCAACATCAAAAACTCTCAAATCAGATGACTTTACCAAATCGAACTGGCTATCAAGTACAATCAAGAGGAAGTACTTCCCAACAAGAAAGTGAGGCATCCAAAAATGGTCCTGTAGAAGTACAAAAAGTAAAATCACCTTCAAACAAAACAGTAGCATCTAATAGCGAAAAGACTTCCGAAATCTCTGAAGAAATTGTGAAGCTAAACGAAAAATACACAGAATTTTTCAATAAAATCCAATCTCAAAATAGCTCTGTTACATTAAAAAGAAAAATTGATGAAACCCAAAACAATGTAGAAAGTGAATCAAAAAAAACAAAACCATCACAAGAGGAAAAAGAAGAATTTGGAGTTCTAGAAACAAAAGAAGTGATAGAAAAAATAAAAAAAAACGATTTTTCATTTGAACTCAAAATACAAAAGTTATTTGAAGATTATATTAAAAAACATGAAAAAGAAATTGATGAATTTTTGAATTCAAATGAAAGTGATGTGAATTCAATTCAAAAATGGGTAAAATCAAATCCAATTCATCCAATTTGTCAAAAAAATTTAAAATATCTTTTAGAAACACAAAAAGAAATTGAAAAACCAGAAATAAAATCAAAAAAAGAAAAATCAAACTCACAAGTTTCAATTATTGAAATGACACCAGATGAAATATTATTAGTATTTGTTGGAAAAAATGAATCAGTTTCAAATGTAAATGAAAAACCTGAAAGTATAACTGAATTCTTAAATTTCTTTCTTCAATATCAAAATGAATATAGAAAGATATCAGGTTTCTTAAAACAATCAAGAATAGAATGGATAAAAGGTAAGATTTAGTTGAATTATTGATTAAATAAATTGAAGCATATTCTGATTTATTTGAAAAACAATCAGTATTTAGATATGTTTCGGAACAAGAAAAGAAAGTTTCAAATCAAATGATTGAAAATAAAATTGATAAAATGTTGACTTCATTGAAAGAAAAATATATTACAAAAGTATTTGATTTGCAAGATAGAATATTCAATAAATCAAAAAAAAGAGGAAATTTACCAAAAAATGCAACTGCTATTTTAAAGAATTGGTTATTTCAACATTTTCTTCATCCGTAAAATAAACAAAAGTACTAACAATAACAAACCCTAGATATCCAACAGAAGAAGAAAAAAAAGATTTAAGTCAATCAACAATGTTAACAATCACTCAAATTAATAATTGGTTTATTAATGCAAGAGTTAGAACATGGAGACCAATGTTGGAAAATATGTTGGAAAATGAAAGAGATCATCAAATTCATGTATGTAGTTTTCTATTATTATTAATCAAATAGAAAAAAAATGATGGTGTTTCTCTTCCAAGAATTGATGGAAATTATTGGAATCCACAAGTTATGAGTACTCTCCAAGGATTAGGTATTCAATCACCTCTTCAACAATCATCACTTCAACAACAATCACAACAACCACAACAATTACAACCTCAATTACAGCAACAACAACAAATGATGAATGCTTTTCAAAATCAAGAATCTTTGCAACACCATTTTGATATTTCTAAAAATGATGATATTGAATTGGATGAATAAAAAATTTATTTGTTTAATAATCATCACCTTTTGTCAAGATTTCTTTACATGTTGGTTTAAGAACGATTGTATGTTCAAATTGAGCAACGTATGAACCTTTTTTATCAACAAGAGGTGGATAATCATTGACAAGTCCATTATCAACTAAATTTTTAAGAGCCATCATGTGATTGTTTTCACCAATTCTATCTAAATATCTTCTACAAAATGCTAAAGTTCCAAATTCTTTTGTAATTGTGTTGAGCAATTTTCTTGCACCTGCATGTTTTAAATTAACTTTTGGAGCATTAAATTCTTTCATATAATGACTACAATCAACATCATCTTTTACAAAACCATTTCCAGTTGAGCCAAATGTTTCAATTGCATAAAATTCATTTTCTTCCATTTTAGTTTGATCATTTGATTTCACACATGGAACAGTTTTTCCAGCATGAATGTGATATGGGTCAATACTATGTCCATTCAAATTTTTTACAACTTTTACATCATAAACTTTTTTTTCAATTTCAACTTGATATGATTCCATAACTTCTTGAATTGCCTATATAAAAATAATTAGTCATATAATCATTTTCTTTACAGCTCCAACATCTCCTAATCTGACATCAACACCAGCAGTTTTAATTCCAGTGTATGTAGCTTGTTTAGCTGCTTCTAACAATGGTTTAAATTGATCTTCCCAGCACATAGTGAAAGCACAATCAATAATTCTTCCATTGAAATGTGTTCCAAAATCAATTTTGACAACATCTCCTTTTTGTAAAACTGTTGTGTCACCAGGATTTGGTGTCCAATGGGCAGCACAATGGTTGATTGAACAACCTGTTGGAAATGCAATTCCAGATTTTAATCCTTCTGCTTCTGTTAACAATCTGGTTCTTTTTTCTAATTCTTCACAAATATCAATCATTTTCATTCCTGGTTGCATCCAATTTTGAATATATTGTCTAACTTGTCTATGAACTTCAGCACCTTTTCTTGCTTCTGCATAATTTTTTGCAAACGCTTTTTCCAAGTTTTTTTTTTCTGTATCACTTTTTCTGAAAGTATTAAAGTCTTGTCCATAATCTAATAATTCTCCAATTGGCCTTTTTACTTTAAAAATTAAAATTAGTTTACCAATCTTTTGATGGAAAGAGTTTTGAAACTGGAATATCTGGTGGATTATTTTGTTCAGGTTTATTTGATTTTTTCTTTTTTTCTTTTTTCTTTTTCTTTTCTATTTTAGGTTCTTCTTCTACGTTTTCAATTTTAGGTTCTTCTTTTTTTTCAACAACAGTTTGTTTTTCTTCACTCATCTTCTAATTTGTTTTTGAAATCGTTTTGATTGGTCAAATGTGAAAGAATTATGTTGGTTGCTTTGTTTGAATCAGAACATCAAGGAAATACCATTGTAAACTTCAAGATAAATGACCAATTGAAATTTATTAGATTAATTTTGTTATTATAAATCATATTTTTCTTTGTAATTTTGAATCAATTTTCTCAATGTATGATTAGGTGTCAATTTCATTGAAATAATTTTTTCTTTTGTAATTGGAGATGTACTGTTTTCTTTCAAATATTTATGAATAGCAAATCTTTCATATGTATTTCCATCTTCCATGATCACAGGATCTTCCATAATTTCTTTTGTTATTGGACAAATAAATTCTTCAGGAACATCATTTTTTGAGCTAATGACTTTTATTAATTTTCCAGATAATTTTAATGATAAATTGGTCAATGATTTTGTTACTTCTTCAATCTTAAAAATTAGAATTTCAATTATCAAACTCTTTCACGTTCTTGACCTCTATCTTCCATATCTTTGATATATTTTTCCAATGTTCTTGAACCAGATTTTAATGCAATTGCACCCAACATAACATCAACGCATGCTTTAGCTGATTCAAATACCAAAACATTTTCTTCACCAATATGCTCACCCCATTGTTGTTTAATTTTTTCATCTTTAAATTTGAATCAATCAATTTCTTACCTGCTTTTTCATCCCAATAAGGTTTATGTAAATGAAATACATTATAATTCTTTGTTAATTCAGAGAATATTTCTTCCACTGATTGATCTTTTTCATTAATATTAAAATATTCTTTTAAATGCTTCTTTTTTAGTGTTGTGTAAAGTCCTTCATCTCCAGTAACTAAAAATTATTAAAATTTAAAAAAAAAAGAAATACAAAAAATGAAAGGAATTTTTGATTGAGTCATATCCATAAAATTATTAATAAAATAACCTGCTAAATCATAACTTTCAATTGAATTTCCTCCACCTCCACCTTCTAAATATATTTTGGATATTAATTCATCAACTTTGGTATTTTAATATTATTTTTTACTTTACTTTGTTTTCCTTGACCAAAATCAGTTCTTTTTCAACTATTAGAAAAAAAAATCAAACACTTGGAATGGAGCATCATCTGATTTTACATCTCCTATAGCGCAGAAAGAAACAGCTGGATCATCAAGCTGATATGTTATTTTTAATATTTCCCTTACATATTTCTTATGAACAATTTGACCATAAAACACTAATTCAATTTATAAATTTTGTAAAAAATAATACTTGGTAACTTGTCATAGATTACTTTAGTCCAGTCTCCCATTGAACCAGTTACATCTTTTTGAATTTTAAAAAATAAACTTCAAACCAAGAGCAAATATAATCGGTGATTTATGAGTACAATATATTTTAGTGTTTGTCTCAGTATATTGTGTTGGATCACATGACTATAATTTTAAATCGAATTTTTCAGTACTTTATGAAGTTTCTTGTTTTGTGATAATAAGTCGTTTGCAACATTTGAATATCCAGTTTTAGAATTTGTAGTTATGATCTAAAAATTAGATTGGTAAGTTTTCTTACATCTCTGGAATATACATCCTCGTCACTGCTACATCCACCCATTTTGACAAATGATTGGTTAAATAAATGGAACAAAAGAATTAAATAAGAAAGAAGAAAAGACAATGAAAATCAATTAATAACACAACTGAAGATTGTCTTATTCTCCAATTGACGAGAAAAAACAATTTCCGATTACAATTAAAAGTTCAACAATTGGAGAAACAAATAGAGGATTTAAAGTTGACTAGTAGCGATAAATAATTGTTCCCTGATGGACCAGCCTGAATAGACATCCAGAAAAAAAAAGCCACAAGCAAAATTATTCAAAAATAACTTCTTTCGTCCAGATTTTTGAAAGATTAATTTTGTTAATTTATAGAAGTGATGACTATTTATCGACTAATTGTATGTTTTCAATTAGAAATTGAAAATTTGTAAGATAGCCTTTATTTTCTATGCGACCTGTAATGACGATCATGAGAGCACGAAGGTTGATTATCATCGCAATTGACAATTTATGGGACACACATTCACTTTTAGAAAACAAAATTTCCTTCTGCTTTCAGCACAAAAAAATTTTGGTTTCAAATGAAAGCAAAATCACATCATTGGCCAAACAAAATGACTTCAGTGTTACTACTTGGTTCCACTGGAGGAACTGGAAATATACTTCGTCTCTTAGTTCAAAATTCAAACTATAAAATTAAACTCCTGGTCAGAGACTTAAACAAAGCACAAAAACATTAACATCAGATTATTCATCTATTTCAGAAGCTTTAAAAAAAGTTGAATTAATTGAAGGCTCAATCACAGAAATAAATTAATTGAGTTCAGATTTATTGATGTTGAGTACATACTTCACACATCTGCTTCAAATTTCAGCTCGAAACAAACAGAACAATTCATTGGATTCGAAGGTATGAAGAATATCATTCAATTCGCAAAGAAATCAAAAAAATTGAAAAAAATAATCTATGTAACTTCTGGAAAAGTAACAAGACCATTTCATCCAATTTCCAAATTAAAGACCATCTCTATTGAAATTATAGAAACAATACCAAATGATAAAAAAGAATTATGAAGCTAAAATAATTACATTTTTTAGAAATTGGTTGACAAAGTTTTTTCCAATTGATGATTGGATTCAGAGTGCACAAAAGAGTTGAATAATTTTTTAAAATGGAACAACAAAAAAAATTGAAAACAATTCGAAAAAGTGCTGGAATTTGAATATGGAACAGTTGATGATTTTCTGCTGTTTTTGGAATCACAAATAGCCATTGAAGTTGAAGTTATTATTAAAAAAGCAAAAACAAAAAAGAAATTAAAAGATTTTGGAAGAAAAATGAAAAGAAGATGATCTTGAAAATAAGAAAAAAGAATTTATTGAAGAAGCAGAAAAATTAATTGAAAAGCAGAATCAAAGAAATCATTAACTCTAATTAAAACCTTCATTAAGTAAATTTGTAAATTTAATTTGTGTATAAAGAACAAAAAAGTTTAATGGTCACAAAATGTTTGATTTGTAAAATAATTTCTTCATTTCATATATTTTAAAAGAAGATTAGCGTTTTCTTCACTAAAAATTTTAGAATCTTTTAAATTTGATTTATCAATGTCAATAATGATTTCTTCAATGTTTAAAAGTTTGTTTGTAGGAACACGAATACCAGGTTTGAAATAAGATTCACCAGATCTCGGTTTTACACCTGTTGGAAAAATAAAATGAATTCTAATGATTCCTTTCACTTTTTTTTGTTTCATTTTATCTAAAATTATTGATTGTTTGATTTTTATGTGATGAAGTCGATCATGATTCTGTTTTTTCAGAGTAAAAATTAATAAAATCAGTTTTTTTAAAATTTGATTCTACTTCTTTCGTTGGAACACAAGTTTTTGTTGAACTTAATTTTGACCAGTAAATACTAAAATATCATCATTCAAAATGGCAGTATCTGGTCCAGATTTGAAATCAGGAAGAATCCATTTACCATGATCCCATTGATCTTTCTTAATTTCATCAATTATATTATTTTTTGAAATTTCAACAATTTTAAAAGGATTATGTTTTTGTTTTTCCACCAATCTGGTATTTTAATTTTTGAATTTTTAAATAAACTTGATAAAGGATCAATTTCTTGTGGTTCCAATAAAAAACTAAGTGCAATAATATGATCTAATCTTGTTCCTCGTTCAAATGGAAATGCAAGATGTATACAATTTTCTATAATATAATACATGATTGATTTATCATTTTTCTTAAAATAATAAATGAGAGCTTCAATGATGATTGGCTATTTTGAATAAAATATTTTAAAAATTACCTCTGCAATCTTAAATCTATAATTTGATCCATCAATACCATTAAAAAAACAAAATCCCGCAGCCATATAATCTTTTTTATCTATATTTACATCAATAATTCCATTATTTATATAAAAGGAATAAATTAAATTAGTTAAATTTCTTTCCCATTGATTTGGATTATTTTTAACAAATTTATCAATCAAAAAACATAAAGATTTCTCATAATTTCTTTCAACAATAGAATATTTCCATTTTTCAATAATTTTTTTTAAATCTTCTTTTTTCTTTAAATTTAAAAGAAATATCACAAAATTTGTAATAATTCTACATCTTCCCAAAAATAGATTGGAATATTTTTTGACAATATTTTCTTCTTTTGAATTTAAATTTATAAATCTTTCAATCAATAACAAAGAATCTTCTTTTGAATTACATCTAAATTCATTAATTTGTATATAATTTTTATAATCATTCTTTAAAGCAGAAGAAATAACTGGATTTTTACCTTGAATTTTCATGTGAGTTGTTGGCCATTCTTTTGTTGTTTCAATATCTTTTAAAATATATTGTACAAGTTTGAATTTTTTATTTTTATCATCTAAATTACCTTCAAAAAAACAAAAATCAATTTCATTCATAAATTTTAATACTAAATTTTTTTTAATTTAACAATCTTTATTATCTACTTTTGGATAAGATTCAACAAGTGGCAATTGAGAAATTTTATTTTCAATGCGATAGAAAATGTGAGAAAATCCTTTAAATTTTTTGTCAAGAATTATTTTTTTTCTTTAGTTATTTTAATATTTTTTTGAATTTTTGATTCAATCTATTTTTCAATTTTAATTTTTTTTTTACTGTTTCTTCATTTTTTTCTTTTAACTTCACATTTGTCATCAGATTCTTTCTATTTTTTTTAAAACCCTATATATATGTTAATTTCAAATATGATTATAAGGAAAATAGGCGATATCGCCTTTAAATGATAATATATAAGGGGTAATTAAGGGGTTTTGGGTATTGGGTTTTGGGTATTGGGTTTGAGATTTGGGTTTGAGATTTGGGTTTGGGTTTGGGTTTTGGGTTTTGGGTATTGGGTTTGAGGTTTGGGTTTGTTTGGGTTTGGGTTTAAGATTTGGGTTTGGGTTTGGGTTTGGGTTTGGGGTTTGGGTTTGGGTTTGGGTTTGGGTTTGGGTTTGGGGTTGG